>BQNB010013055.1:42834-77934 GCA_026074375.1 Tanacetum coccineum | reverse complement strand
TCTTCCTTGTGTGCTTCTTTGTAGACACAATTGAGCATATGTGTTTCTTGTGTATGTGTAAACACAAGTCCAATCCTGGCCCTTGGTTTTAAGTGTTGCCCAATCCGAGTTATAACAACCATTGATTCGAACTTGAGGGATTTTTAGGATTGCCAGCTTGGCACATCCATGTGGGGGCGGGGCTTATGAGAGTGAGGGTTTTGGATGGACATGGGGAGTTCAACGAGGCTGAAAGTGACAGGATGTGGGGCTTGGGTGATTGGCAAGAAAAGCCCCTCAAGTGTTATATATGTTTTGCAATTTTAGTCCTTGTGTGTAAATGGTTTGGCCATTTGACAGAAACACCCCCTCAGTTATATATAGCCAATTGCAAAAGAGGTCCTTTGGTGATACAAGATTAATGGATTGGCAGTTTTGACCCATGTGGTATTTCTTTGGTGTATTGGCAGTTTTGGTCCCTTACAAGTATTTTCTTCATTTCCTTCATTTATGGCTTTGACTTTTGGATTTGTCGGGGTTGACTTTGGTTGACTTTTTCAGACTTGGGCTTTGTCTTGACTTTGTCTTTACCACGCTTTTCCATTCTGTGTCCGGTTTTGTCGTTTTGGCTTCACTTTGTCTTTACCACACTCTCCACCTTGTGACCAATCGAGTCGGTATAAGATCATTTTCATCATTTTTTACGACGGTCATGCCACCCTTTTTGGTACACAATGCACCGGGCTTACCCATGGACTGTCGGAGATCGGATAAATTAATCCGTTGGTTCGTAGTCCTCTTCCATGAGAATTTTGTGGGTACAAAACTCTGGGTCGATACCCTTGATATCAGAAAGTTTCCAAGCGATCGTTCCTCATTCTTTAAATATTTTGCAATTATGACGGGCAACTTGTCGTTACCCTCCAGAAATGCATATTCTAAATGAGGTGGCAAGTCCTTGAGTTCAACCTCAGGGGGCTCATTAACTGAAGAATTTTCATTGTTAGCTTCACAAATTTTAAGATCTTTTTGAGTTTCCAGAAAATAATTTCCTTGATTGGGAGGTGGTGGCGATGGATCACTATTAAGAATTGCTTCGAGGAGAAGAATGTCCCCATCAGGGTCATAATATGTTGGATCAACTTCCGGTGAAGTTGGATCATCCTCTATAGCAAGAAAAGAGTCGGCTTCTTCGAAAAGGAGAAAATCACTGTCCCCGAATGGAGTCAACGTTGGAGATGAAGTAGAGACGATTGGATCATAGTAAGGAGTGGGATTGCCACTCGAGATCACATTAGAGAAACCAAGAACTTCTTGAGAGTATTCTTCACAAGCCATATCAATGACGTCAATTCGGTTTGCCGTCATATGATTGTAATTAGCCGTGTATCTCGAAGTTTGGTCCAGATTAAATGTAATGGCCTCTCTGCCAACACGAAAAAAGAAGGGTTATTTCACCCTCGTATACATCTATCAATGCACGACTGGTCTTTAAGAAACTCCTCCCGAGAATTAAAGGTACTCGGGGGTCTGGCTCAAAATCGACGACCACGAAATCTGCAGGAAATTAGAACTTTCCCACCGTTACATAGACGTCTTCAGCGATACCGATCGGTTCAGAGATCGAACGGTCCGCTAGCTCTAGCGTCATGCAAGTCGGGGTTAGTTCGGGAAGAGAGAGATTTTTCCATACAGAATATGGCATAAGATTAATGCTTGCGCCAAGATCGGCCAAGGCGTTGCATGTATTAATCCCGGAGAATTCACATGGAATAAGAAATCGGCCAGGGTCTCCAAGTTTTTATGGTAACTTGTTTAGGATGACCGTTGAGCAATTCTCGTTCATTAGGGTTCTAGCCATTTCACTCAACTTTTCTTTGTTTCCGATTAAGGTTTTAGAGTCGAGGCGAATTTTGGCATAAGCATCAAGGCATCCATAAAGCTAATTTCAAAACTCAAATCTCTAAAGATTTTGTAGAATTTCTCAATTTGGTCGTTAGCTTTTTCATGACGTCTTTCATCATTTCTTCTTGAAGGAAATGGAATTGATGCTTTTTGGTTAGGCATTGAAGCACTAACTAGAGCATTTACGGGCTCAGAGATTGATTCATGATGGACAACAGGGACAACCGGAGGTTGGACGTCTTCGGTGCTTCCGTTATTAGTAGGAAGCATCGTGTCCTTTGTGACCTCGGGTTCACGTTCTACTACTTTAGGAGAGGAAGTAGTATGAATCGTGGGTCCCTTGTAAGCTACACCACTTCGAGTGGTAATACCCTTTAAATCCTCCTTCGGGTTAGTAACAGTGTTACTAGGGAGAGTTCCCGAAGTAGAGGCGGTATTGGAAGTGACAAATTTGGAAAGCATGTCCGTGAGATTGGTCAATTGATTTTGCATGTTTTGACCTTGAGTTTGCATGTTCCTCATCACAGCATCATTAGCCTTTACGTAGGCTTGGAAATCTTCTTTCGATACACCTTGGATCTGAGGAGCTGGAGCTTGATAGGCGGGAGCTTGATAAGCAGGAGGTTGAACAACCTGAGGTCGATAGATTTGACCTTGATGAACCAGGGGTTGGTAAGCTGGAGCTTGATTGAAATTCCCCCGGTTTTGGTTGTAACGATTCTGATTGTTTCCTTGATTTTGCACATTATGATTGTTTTGAGCGGGAGGAAAACCGGGAGGTCGAATTTGATTTGAAATCGGGGCTCGATAACCGGTGTTTCCTTGGTTGTAGTTAGTTGCGGCTGCTTGAGAGACATATTCTTGAATATTATCTCGATAAACATTGCCAGTGGTGGCTGGACAAGTTTGGTAGGAATGAGCACCACCGCAAGTAACACAACTTTCCTCAACCGCTTTTACGGGAGTAGGAGCGGGAGATTGATTTTTCTTATCAAGAAGTAAAGCTTTCACCATATCTTTCAACTCAGCAACATCGGAAGAGATTCCGGGGGTGGAAGTGCTCGTACTCACTTTGGCAACAACTGGTTTGTTACGTGAATTACGAACTTTGGATTTGCTTTCAATGATTCTTAGGCAATCACGAGGCATTTTATCCAAAAAGTTGCCACCCGCGGCGGAATTTAACGAATCTTGATCGTTAGAGTTCAAGGCATTATAGAATGTATCGAGTTGATGCAATTCTGAAAATCCATGATGTGGACATGCCCGAAGAAGATCGTTAAATCGGTCCCATGCTTCATAAAACGTCTCATCAAATCTTTGTTGAAATCTCGTGATTTCATTTCGAAGATTGGTTGTTTTAGACGGAGGGAAAAATTTGTTGATGAATTTCGAAACAAGATCATCCCATGTTTGAATCGATCGAGGGGGTTCTTTCTCAAGCCAAATCCGGGTTGCCCCCCGAGGGAAAAGTGGGAAAAGCATAAGCATTTTACCGACGTACACGGGACGTTCAGGATCTTCAACGAAGAAGTTATCTTGTTGAAATACGGATGTGGGCATAGGACCTTCTTTGGTTCATGTCCCAAATAGAATTGCTTGTTCTTTGAACCGGTTAAGCGACCGTTGCATAAGCTCAAAGTTCCGCCGTGCAATTTTTCGGGCACAACGATGGCATCCCTCGTAACCCGCGGTGGGTGCTTCAAGCAATTGAGCCCCATAGTCCTGTTATCATCCATCGAGCTGAGGGACTGGTTTATTCAATTGTTCCATTCGAGATTAAATTGTTCAACAACAAGTGTGGGGCCTGGTGTTGTTGATTATAAAATGACAGATTGGGAACGAGTGTGCATACACTAAGACAGAAAAATTTACAACTATTTTTTTGTTCTTTTTGGTTTATCAAAGTAAATTCACAATTTATTTTCATAACGCAACGAAAACAACAGCCCTCACTTAAACTATAAAATCGACAAGCTTCATCGTTAACGCTCTTCGAAAAGAAAAACGCACAAAGAGCAGTGAATTAGGAAAGCGCGAAGCTATAAAACCTTTTTTCCTTTAGGGTCGTAGTTCTCGGAACACCCGCCTTATACCCCTCGTATAGTTTGTGTTTTATCTATTAAAAGGTGAACGTACCTTTCAAGTGACACAAAAGAACAAGTTTTAAATCTTTTGTTCGAGTTGGACCAAAAGTTCAACGGAAGTTATTAATGATAAATACCTCAATTGAGATATTATATTTGGTATTTTACCAATTTGTGCATTTTATTATAATTAAAAGACAATTTTTTTTATATTTTTGGTTTTTTTTTAGTTTTTCTTTAAATGATAATTATACTAAAAAGAAAATGAAAATATTTTTGTACTTTTTGGTTTTTTTTTTATATGATAATATTCACAGATTCAAACACAAATGGTCAAACGTAACGATAATCGGTTTCACAGCCTCCCCGGCAGCGGCGCCAAAAATTTGATTGGTGTATGGTATTTGTTGTATGTCTAACTAATAGTATAATAAAATATATATAATAAGTATAATCTAAAAACAATCAATGAAACCGAGGAGTAGTATAGAATATCCCCGGGTCGTTTATCCCCAACGAGGCTGTGCTGGAGAATCGATACAGTCGGAAGATTGGAGTTTGAATGAGAGTAATGATTTGGGAGTGTAGAAAGCTAAATTAATCAATAACAAAGCAAAAATATGAGAAAAACTAAAAAGAGAAAAACGATTGAGAAAAACCTAAAAATGAAACCAAAATTCAGCTTATAAATAAGCTGAAAATAAGCTTAAACGAGCTTATAGCTAAAAGGGGCCAAACACCCTTAAATACCAAGGTGCCCAAGGGTCTAACAGAAAAGACCCAAGGGCACAGCGGTAGGAGTGTTTATAAAAGGAGGGTGTATTGAGGGTTGAGACCCGGGTTCGAGTCTTGCTCACCCGGGGTTTCCTCAAATCTCCCATTTACTAGAAAAACCTTTTAACCAAACTTGATAAGCACATGGGGCTTATCATTTTTCATAACTACGAATTTTTGTGAATGCTTATAAATAAGCTGGAAAGAGGGCTTTTTGTTGGCAGAAGCTTATAAGCTTAAAGGCTTAAAATGGCTACTTTCTTTTTGAGTTTTAAGCAAGAATAAGCAAAAGAAAAGGACTAATAAGCAAACACAGGTGGTAAAAAATAAAGTGATTCCTGATCTAATAGACATTAATGATTTGTGTAGAGATTCGTACAAAAATGCTTATGAAGAACAAGAACCAATGTGGCAAAAAATAAAGTGAACACTAAACCCATTAATTACGCTATTCTAATAACGATTTACAACAAACTGATTTGTTCAAAAATCTGATTTATATAGTAGAAAATCCTATTGGAAGGCGAGCGACTTCCGTCTCACCTTTAGACCCGACTCCTCTTCCACAACCAACAAAGTTGAGGTTCCAAAAGAATTTCCTAAAGTGAGTATGGTGAATACTAGCTTGAAAAGCTTAAAAACCATCTTGCTGATTGATCAGGTTGTCAAAGAAAGAACCACTGCCACAGCTATCACTGAGGGCACGTGGGGGTTTGAACATACAAAGGCTTGTTTTTGAGATGAAATCATCCCGTTTATAAAAGAATTAAAAGATATCTTCAATAACTTCAATCAATACTTGGTTGAAGAACTTCTGCCAAATGTCCAAAATGTCTTTTATCAAATGGAACAGGCTGTCGAACAACATCGCTTGGAGTCCAGAACTTTCGAAGTTAAAATGAATCAAGTTTTGAGTGAAAATGAACGACTCTTGGCACAAGCCATTGATCATGATATTGTAAAAACTTGTTGTGAATTTGTCTGTGAATGATGTTTGATGAAAACTGTGAAGAATTGTCAAAAGTAGTCTCGAACTGAAAGACTGAGTCTTCTCAACAAAAACGGAAGTTGTTGATAAAGACCTTACGATAAACGAAGTAAGAGTTTTTACAACTCTGAAAAACATTGCATCACTTGGAAGCTGATTCTCAACAAAATTAAGAATTTCAACAGACAACAATGTTTTAGATCAAAATGCTCGCAATCTTACTCAGTTTTAAGTTGAATTAAGTGAATTGAGAGCCCGTCTCAAGAGAGAAGACAGCAGGTCAAAGTCAAGTAGACAAAGCAAATAAAATCTTTAAAAGGAAATTGGTAAGATAGTAAAATCAAAATGGACATTGATGAAATTGAGACACTTAACATTGAATTAGGAACAAAGAGTACAAAACTTGTTCTGAGAATTAGCATTTAAAACCGACTTATAAGCAACTTAAGACTAGATTAAACCAAAAACTTGTTCAAACAAAAGAACAATGATTATTCGTGATTGTGTTCAAAACTATATCAAAACGTATATATAATAAAAATAAATAAACTAAGTAAAATCAAAAAACAATCAATGAAACCGAGGAGTAGAACAGATATCCCTCGGTCGTTTATCCCCAACGAGACTGTGCTGTAGAATCGATACAGTCGGAAGAATTGGAGTTTGAATGAATTAAATGAATTTGGGAGTGTAAAAGCTAAATTATCAATAACAAGCAAAAACA
The DNA here is from genome assembly GCA_026074375.1 of Tanacetum coccineum. Classification (NCBI taxonomy): domain Eukaryota; kingdom Viridiplantae; phylum Streptophyta; class Magnoliopsida; order Asterales; family Asteraceae; genus Tanacetum; species Tanacetum coccineum. The sequence goes on along the minus strand of BQNB010013055.1, from coordinate 71,477 downwards.
ATTAAGAAAAACTCAAAAAGAAATCTAATAACTTAAATCCAAAAAACGAGGTTACGAAAACGAGGTTAAAAAGCTAAATTTTACAAATTAAACCCTAAAACAAAATTAAAAGCTAAAATAGATTCTAAATGAAAAATAACGAAGTTTAAAAAAAACTAGACTAAAAACGGAGGTCGTTTGACCAAAAACGAGTCAAGACAAGAACCGTACCCGAGACCATTTCTTAAAAAGTCAAAGGAAGTTTGCAAAATTAACCCTACGAAATTTTTTTCTATTTTTTCCTATGTAAAATATGACCAATAGAAAATTCCTAAAAAAAAGATATTTTTTTGATAATTTTTGGTATTTTATGAAATTTAAAAACATTAACGAAATTAAAATTATAAAAACTACTAAACTATTTTTTAAAAATTCTGGGAAAAAATTATAAAATTACATTCCCTAAAACCTACCTAAGAAAAATAATGAAACCCAAAATTCACTTATGATAACTGAACATAAAGCTCAAAACGAGCTTATAGCTAAAAGGGCAAAAACACCCTAAATACCAGGGTTCCCAAGGTCTAACAGAAAAGACCAAGGGCACAGCGGTAAGAGGTGATTATATAAAAGGAGGTTGTAATGAGGGATGAGACGGGTTACGAGTCTTGCCTCACCCGGGTTTTTCCTCTAATCTCCCTTCTTTCTTTTTTAGAAAAACTTATTTAACCAAACTTGATAAGGCACATGGGGCTTATCATTTTTTCAAACCAACGAATTTTTGTGAATTCTTTATAAATAATCTTGAAAGAGGGCATTATTTGTTGTGTCATAAGCTATAATCTTCAAGGCATAAAAATGTCTACTTACTTATAGAGATATATAAAGCAAGCATAGAGCCAAAAAAAGTACTAAAAAGCAAACACCTTAACTAAGGGGGCCTAATAAGCAAATCTACCTAAATAAGCATAAGGAAAAGAGTAAAATTAGTAGGGAAAATAAGCTCAAAAGGAAGGCAGGCTACTACTCTATGTCTACTAAGGCATAAGAAACTAAGCTAAACTAGAGGGCTTAAAGGCAAAATCAGCTAGGAAAAATAGGAACTAAGCAAAGAAATAAGTCTACTCTACCCTAATAAGCGACTAGGCAAAAAAAACTAAGCAAGATAAAACAGACAGAAAGCCATAAGTCCTAAATAAGCTATAAGCCTAAAAGCATACTCAGCAGTAAAAATGGGTCTCTTTGGGGCTTATTTTTAAGCACTAAAGGGACTCTTAAGGCTTGAAACTTATAGAGCTTAAGGATGAGCTTATGGGATTTCTAGAAAAGCAAACAACAATAAGAATTGCTTGAGCTAAAGTCCCTTAATAAGCTAGAACAGTGGGCTTAAAGACAAGCCCTTAGCACCAGGGCAAATTTACTAAAAAAAGGCTTAATTTGACAGCTTAAAATAAGCTGTCAAATAAGCTCAAAATGAAAAATAAATGTCAAACAGATTAAAAAAGGCTTATTAAGAGCTTGTATTCAAAACTTCATCTTCTAAAAACAAATTAAACCTGCTGATTTTAGCTTTTGAAAAAGAGCTTTTTCTTTTACTAAATGATGACACCAAATTCTTGGCAGTTTTGACAAATGACTCAAAACACTTTTAAGAACTTGTTTAGACACTCACAAATGACACACTTTTGAAACTAAAACTCAAGTATACAAGAGCTTATCCAAATAAGCTCTTGTATCTCTTTCAAAAACCAACAGACTTAAAGAACAACTAAAAAACTTGAAAAACTGTTTTTGGACTTGAAAACTTTTGAAAACAGACTCAAACAAGCTTAATAACTTAAGCTAAAGTTGGCCAAATGGTCACAACCCATGATGACACCATTTTGACCCATTTTGGGCTTAACCCAAACACCCCTTTATATTTTAAAAAACGGATTTTAAACCTATAAAGACTAGTTTAGGCACAAATTTTAAGAGGCAAGTATTAAACAAGCATAGTTAAGCACCTAAAGGTAAAAAAGCGAAAGCAAATAAGCACAATAAGACATAAATAAGCTGAGAATAAGCTTGCTACAGTAACAAAAATTTAAAAAGAAGTATACTTTTGATCCTTGCTCAAAACAGGATTATGTGAAACCTAATAAGCTCTAATCCTACCCAAGCTTATAAATAAGCTGTACTAAACACCCAATGAGCCATTCATTTTTGCCCATTCATCCATTATCTTAACAGCACACCTTTTTCTCTCTTTTTCTTTGGTCTTTCTTGTATATAGTTTAAAACAGGCTTAGTAAAAATGCTTATATGAAGTATTATATGAGCTTAAGTAAAAAAATGGAAAACTTGGAACACATAAAAATATAAGCTGAAATTTTTCATTAACCTAAAAAATACAAGTACATAAAATGTTTAAACCTTAAATTTTGAACTGAACTAAACTCACTAAAAGACTAACTACTTTGCCACAATGGCTTACAAAAGCTTAAATAGAAACGAGCTAGGGTTTGGACTTTTTTTCTTCTCCTCTTGTCCTCTTCCTTGTGTGCTTTTTTGTAGACACAAAACCCGTCTTGTGTGCTTGTTGTGTGTGTGTAAACACAAGGGCAATCCTGGCCCTTGGTTTTGAGTAGTGCCCACTCAAACTATATCAACCATTGATCCGAGCTGAGGGATTTTGGATTGCCAGCGTGGCATATCCATGTGGGGGGTGGGGTTTAGGTTAGTGACATGTTTGGCGGGATGTGGGGAGGTCAACGAGGGATGAGAGTGACAGGTTTGGGGTATTATGAATTTGGCGGGAAAGGTTGTAGAAGATGTACAGTGTTTCAAACGGGGTGAGGGTTTGGGGGATTGTCACAAAAGGTCCCTCATGGTTATAGGAGTCGTTGCAATTTTAGTCCATGTGGTGTATGATAGTTTGGGGATTTGACATGTTTAGTCCCTCATTGTTATGAGGGACTTTACATCACACGTCCTTGGTGGTTAATAGTTTAGAGCTTTGGCAGGAACACCCCTTGTGGTTTATACTTTAGTGAAATGGCAGTTTAAGCCCTTGCAAGTATTTTCTTCTTTTCCTTCATTAAATAAGTTAGGGACTTGGCAATTTTGGCCCCTAAACTTATTTTTCTTCATTTTTTTGACTTTGGATTTGACTTTTGGATTTGTCGGGGTTGACTTTGGTTGACTTTTTCACACTTGGGCTTTGTCTTGACTTTGTCTTTACCATGCTTTTCCATTCCGTGTCCGATTTTGTCATTTTGGCTTCGTTTTTCGTCCTTTTCTTAGATATCCGTTCCTGCACAACACAATTAGCAAAACAAGCATATATTTGGCATTTTAAGTCCGTTTTTGGTTATTTTAACTTGTTTTTAAAGGTAAAAGGTATGTGTAATTAAACACATACCAAGCACCAACACCACTATCAACTCCACTTAATCGACCCCCACTACTACATTATAAAACATACTACTTGGACATGAATGCATTCCTAACAGTTCAATACACAAAGCAACTAATCATGGTAACAGCATAATCCTTCTAGCAAAAAGTAACTGATGTTGTTACTGAAGCTGTTAAGGATTACATAAAGCAAAAATTGGACACCACATTATCAATAACATCACAAGTATAACAACAAACATTAACATCAAATCATGACATGCCTCTTCAAGATATTCCAGTTGCTAAAATCAGAAATGCTAACAAGAATGTACACTCGTCGCAGCTTAAGAAACAACATCTTAAGTTGTTCGCTGGATTACTCAAGGGTGAATGTCAATTGTACCAGCTGCAATAATCTTGTAGGGGATACGCACTTCGCAAGAGGCCTCATGAGGATCATCCAGATGATTATCATGAGGGGGAGAAAAAGAAGCATTCAAGCATTATTAGGGAATCCTATTCAAAGCCTACAAAGAATGCAGATGAAGAGAACCAACCTCAAGGCTCAGGGGATACTAAAGTCTTAGAACTTAGTGATATGGAAGATGGAAAAGTTATTATAAGTGATGCGAATGGTAAGGGAAAGAAATTTTCAATGTAGTTAAATGCACGGGTGATTCGATAGATGAAACGGATTGGGTTCAGGATAAGAACTATCAAGCAGAACCAGCTCCAATATCGTACGTTATAGAAGATGAAACAAACATATTCTGTAAAACGGAACTAAAAAATGTGGAATTTGCTAAGATAGAGCACAACAAAGAGAAGGCACTCAGAAAGCAAATTAGATTAGGAGCTGAAAGGTTATATATGATGGAGCAACTTCACAATGTTATGACTGCACCACCAGATTGGGTAAATCAAGACCCGGGTGAGTATAACTTCAACATCTATCTTGACAATGTGCATATGTATCTTGCTCGTCCTTTTCTACTTCTAGTGTATGGCCCACCAAAAAGACTAATCGATGGAATCGAGGACTACCGCAACTATGATCTTATGTTTCTACAAAAGGGCAGCACTATAAGGGAAGAGCTTGAACCGTCACTAAATCGAGCAATGGCCATTGATTATAATGAAGATGATATGGAAGAATTGTTTAAAGATAGATTTAATTTTTGGTTATTTGCTGGATATAGCTATGGAGAAAAAGAAAAAAAACTCAAAACCCTCACACCCATTAAAATTCGATCTGCTTTAATTCCAACCAACCTGTTGATGAGTATTTTTATTTAAATTAATTGCCAAGTTTTAAATTATTAAAACTCGACTACCTATGGTCTAAAACGCCTAACGGGCAGAGACCCGATCATAGTGTAAGTTTTGGTAAATCCGAGGTTGTCCCAAGAGCTAAAGGTTTAGGTCTAAAATCTAAATTAAATTTTTACGTAATAAAAGCTGTTTTGATTGTAAAAATGCAAGAAAATTAAATGCTGAAACGAAATGGAAGACTTGATCAAGGAAGAAAGGCATACTAACCTAGTTACTTTTTTATTTGTTAGAATTAAAAAGTGTCGATTAAAGATACTGTTAGGTCTTGATTTAGCTTGAATCACGTGATATTGAATGATATAGAATAGAGAGAATTAATAGAGGAAGACAAGTCTTTCACAATTTCTAAATTTTATAACAAAAGAGAAAAGACTAAACACTAATAATACATAAAACCACTTAAAGTATCATAATCGACACTTTTATGATCACAACAGATACTTTAGTGGTTTATTTATTTTATAATGTTTAGACAATTAGTTTATGTTTAAAAGTAGTCAATGTAATAAGGTTAAGTAAGTTTAGTCAAAAAATAACTTACTTACCAAAGTAGAAGAACTAGTTAGCAAATAAGGGATAGTGTGCTAATCACACTATAAATACCCCTTCACTTGATGAAAGGGTTAAGGCTTGTAATCTCATTTCTCTCTCTCATTTCTTTCTTTCTTTTTATAAAATTAAAAATTAGTGAAACTTGCCTTCCTTTATTATTCCCTATATGCTTAACCGAGATTAAGTGTGATTCAATATCTTATGACCTAACAAGTGGTATCATACGCCATTAGAGATTTAAGAGTGATCTATTTATGATTTTTGGTGTGATTCGTGATATGACGTGATCGGGATTGTGTTATATATCATTTTCGATATCGAGTTTCGGCTTATTTTCATTTTTGATGAAGATATCTGATGAGGACGTGATAGATATCGGGTATTAGATCATTTTTGATTGCATTTTTGATTGTATTGTCTTGTTTTATCGAGTTGTAATAGATAAAACACCATTTTCGATGATAAGTGTGAAAACACTTATTCGTTTTTCTATCAAAATAACCATTAAAAGATGAAAAATGAATATATTATGCTTGTATATTGTATATTTTGTCTTTTATGATGCGTAGGTACGGATATTATAAGAATCACAAGAAAAGAGCCAAAAACTGGACAAAAACGAACACGAGACAGAAAGAGTACACAAGAGCCGAGAATTTATTAGCAAGAGTCAACAAAAGTCAACTTTGGTCAACTCATGAGAAGACAAACCCTTGAAAGTACCAAAAGGACCTTAAATGTTAAACCTTTTTCACCTTAAGTCCCAAATCCAATTACACCGTTAGTCCTTTATTACTAAGGGACTAACGGTCGTTAAGTCCAAAATATATAAACCCTTAACCGAGCCTAAAAGCCTAAATCCTTTGGCCCGTTTACCCTTAAACCCAAGTCAACCCTCTTTTAACTCGGTCAAAAGAGTCAAAATCTAAATCAACTCAAGGAAAGGATTGCTGGTTAGGGGGAACTAAGACAACATCAACACCGACATCACCAACCACACACACGCAAGTTACATATTTATCTGAATCGTTCCAATCCTCGAAGTTTGATGCAAAGACTTACATACTTGAAAGAAAGTTAAAGCAACGCTGAAGAGTGCTTGGACAAGAAAGCTCATAATTGACAACCTCTTGAAAAGAAAATAAGGATAATTAGAGAGCTTGGAAAAGTTCGTTTGGTGGAAAAATTGTACAAGGAGACCTACGGCTGCGACAAAAGAAAACCATATGATTCTAATCATATGAATGTTCTCATCAATTAGTTCAAACTCGAGTACATAATACTCATGTTATTGTATGTAGTGTAGACTTTATGGTGATATTAAGGAGAGCTCGAGTACAAAATTTTCAAGAATTTCTTAGTAAATTCAAAAAAAATTGAAAATCATTGTACTTAGCACTATCTTTATAAACCCTCAAAAGTTGAGGGGAGCAATAATATGTTCCATTTTGCTAGAATACATCATTTTTTCCCCGAACGTTTAATCAATTGATATCTAAAATATCAAGGGATTAACATTTTGGATAAGGGGAGAAAATGTGATTAACCTGGACTTAATGTATATTGACAAAAGTAATCAATTAAAAGAGACTCGATGCACTCCACACTTAGCATGTACTATGATTACGATGCACATGTTAAGGGGGAGCTTTTAGTGATGATTAAAAACATTCAAAGTGTAAACCTTTTGATATTTATATCAAACATTTTGAATGAATTTTTTAATGTTTTTGGTTTGTAATGGTGGATGGAATTACCCTAAAGACCAGACCAGTTTTACTTATTCTATGGAGTTATAAGGTGGGTTAGGTATAGGTAATCAAAACCCATGATCCAGCCCAGAACCGAAGGGATCTACCCAGGATATCCACTAGTTTATGTAGAAGTCCCTTAGGTATGATTAAAAATGAGAAAAAAGTAAAGATCAATGAATAATGCCGACTGAGAAGGGAGCTAACACTTGAACAAACCCCAACAAGTGTTAGGTTATGAATCTCGATAAGCATTGAGAGGGGTTAAAGAATGAAAAAGAAATGTAAGGATAAAGGGTAAAAGATAGAAGCCCTCCAACACTTAGCAAAACCAGTCAATACATTATGCATCAAAAAACACTTAGGTGTTGTCTGACATTAAAGACAGTCATAGACCCAGTGACGCTATGCATAAACCCCTCCCAGCCACTCAAAGTCAGAAAGACTTTGTTTCAAAACTCACAGAGATACACTCATTTCTATTGACTTTCTCACTCCGAGTTAGTTGATATTGAAAAAGGGGTGGCACTCAGCTCCCAGCCTCCGAACACTAAAAATGAAAAGTGCACTATTGAGTCTATAGCCAAAGAGATTCATCCATTTATCTCATTAGGAACACTTGTCATAATGTATCTTGATTACTCACACAATGTGAATATCAAGTAATATCATTAGAGTCCTACGCAAGATCCTTGTAATTTTGCCAGAACATCCGAGTGATACTTAGGTATTCACAATGAAGATGGAAATCCTACTTGAGCCAACATCAAACAAGCTCATGGTAGGTGACTTGTGCGATTCTTATGAATCAAGCTTGTGACAACTGGAAAGCAATCAATGGTGCGATTCTTATTAAACAAACTTGTTCAGGTTATGGATCAACGGTATAAATAAATTTGGAATTGCTAAAACTCTCGATGTGTCACAAAACCACTTTACAAGATGACACGTCGAATGATTTTCAAATCAAATTTCTAATATCAATCGTGAGATTAGTACTCACTAGTTCACTCTTATCGTGCTGTCTGCTTTGAGACGTTCCGATAATGAGAACATGCTGAGTACGATGAATCTAATACTTATGTGTTAGAAAGATTCAATACTACAGCTGGAAATCCTGTCAAGAAGATTCTTCTTAAATTGAATCTATCTGATTACAGGTCGATCCTCACGGATTTGAAGGTTTCTCCAACCAAACCTGGGCGAATGACAAAGCCATATTCGTCCCCCCGCTTTATTGCTAACTGTTTTTAATGCAGGCTATTTAAGGAGATGGTGGTGGGAGGTTTCCTGATATCCAGCTGACCTCACAAGATCCATAGCACATCTCATACCGATAAAACAAACATAAGGATCTTCATGAAATGCTCAAATACATATTTCCCAAGACTTCCCTACTCTGATAACGTACGTCTTATCTCGAAGTGACGAAGTATTCTAGTTAACGAATCTCAAGAAAGATGTAGCATTAAAGTTTTTTCAAGATAACCATTCAAGGAAAGGGTAAGAGCATGTTGGTTCAGAAATCCACAAATTCCACAAGATGGCAAGAGTTTCAAAATGGGCAAAAGGATTGTCTTGGTTTTAAATCCTCAAGATGCCTCAAGATTACAATGTCAAATAAAGTCAGGAACAAGCTCAATTCCATAAATTTAAATGATTCACTACAACATAACACACAGATGAATTGTCAAAAGGACGAGCTAAAGACTAAAGACAAAGCATTGTATGCTAGGCTTAAAGTTTTGTAAAATGGAGTGACCTCCCTTAGGGGGAGATTATTGGAAACACAAAAAGTGTCAGTCACTTCCAAGTTGTAATAGGTCTTAGCTCGTAGATTGTGTCATTCATTTAACAGATATTCAGAAGCTAAACTCCGCCCAAGCCTACATGGAGAAGCCCATCATAGCCCATGGGTCGGCCATCATGTAACTATATAAGCCCTCTCCTAGCCTTGGAGAGGGGTTGGTTGTTTCATTTTTCCCATTTTCCACATAGTAATAACACTTCATCCATTCCATATACTTTCTCTCACTAAACATCACAACCCACATCTCTCTCTCTCTTGTTCATGGTAGATCATTAGATTACATGTTTCTTCAATTAGCACCATCGGAATTGCAAGAATTATCTACTCAATTATAAGAACTTTTTGACAAGGGATTTATAAGACCGAGTTCCTCACCCTTGGGAGCCCCGGTCTTGTTTATCAAAGAGAAAGATGGATCTTTTCGGATGTGTATTGATTACCATGAATTGAATAAGTTAACGGTGAAGAACTGATATCCACTTCTGAGAATCGACGATCTGTTTGATCAGTTGCAAGGATCAAGAGTCTACTCTAAGATCTACCTAAGATCTGGTTATCACCAACTCATAGTTCGAGAGGAAGACATTCCAAAGACAGCGTTTAGGATACGCTACAATCACTATGAGTTTCAAGTGATGCCGTTTGGACTGACCAACGCACCAGCGGTATTCATGGATCTGATGAATCGAGTGTGCAAACCGTACCTAGATAAATTCATGATCGTTTTTATTGATGACATCTTGATCTACTCCAAGAGCAAAGAAGAGCACGCAGACATCTTAAGTTAATTTTAGAGTTGCTTAAGAAGGAAGAATTGTATGCTAAGTTTTCAAAGTGTGAATTTTGGCTTTCAAAGGTACAATTTCTCGGTCACATGATTGATAGTGAAGGCATTCATGTGGACCCAGCTAAGATTGAGTCAATCAAGGATTGGGCATCGCCCAAGAATCCAATAGAGATTCATTAATTTCTAGGTCTTGCTGACTATTACCGACGATTTATCAAAGGTTTCTCAAAAATTGCCAAGCCTATGACGAAGCTGACTCAAAAGAACGTGAAGTTTGATTGGAGTGAAAAGGCAGAAGTTGCATTTCAACTGTTGAAGCAGAAGTTGTGTAGTGCACCGATTTTAGCTTTACCCGAAGGTAGTGAAAACTTCGTGGTTTACTGTGATGCTTATTGATTTAAGCAAAATAGGATATATAATATATACCTAAAATACCTAATTATCAATAATAGTATAGTGTAAGTATTCCGCGAGGATTCTAGAAGATTACTTTTATCCAAAGTAAAATCCAAAACCTCCCCGAGTCAAGTTCGTGATCGCGTGATTGAATATTTAAAGGTTTTGATTTGGTTTCCTATTACGAACAAATAAAATGCACTAACACGTAAAAGCACACTAAAAACTAAAGTAATTAAAGCTAAAACACAAAAAACGATAACGAGATTCAAATCCCGTTCTTTAAAAAACTAAATTATAAAATTTTAACCCTACAAAAGTAAATTTAATTTTTAACAGTCCTAAATGATAAAAGAAAATTTAAAAAAAATAAATATATTTTTTTGATTTTTATTCTATTTATTATGAATTAAAAACGATTTTAATCTAGAAAATTAATTAAAAATACTAAACTTATTCTAAAAATTCCAGAAAAATCATGAAAAGTACTTTAGACTATTAAGAATGTAAGAAAAATAAAAACAAGCAAAAAGGCTTAAAGAATAAGCAGCAAATAAGCAATTAAGCTCGTATAAGCTAAATCCTAAAATGACCTTAAGTATTTAATTAAATGAAATGCTAATGGAAAAGTCCCAAGGGCGAGTTGGTGTTGAGAGTGTGTGTTAAATACTTAGCAGTTAGGGTAGAGGTCACGGGTTCAAACCTTGGACCTCCCCATACGGCTAAGTATTTTTATTTTTGAAAATTTTTTACAAACTTTTTAGATAAGCCGAAAATAAGCACTTTTTATAAAACAGATTTTTTTTAAACTCAAAAATAAGCTGAAATAAGCTACTGAAAGTAGCAGTTTGCTTTTAAAACTGAAATGGAACAAGCTAAATTTGGCTTGGCCTTTTGAGCTTAATAGGCTAAAAAGAAAAACCTAATAAGCTAAAAATGACATTCCCTAGACCTAAAAAGCACTTAAGACAGAAAATAAGCAAACACTATAAGCTAAAATGAGCTCAAACAAGCTTAGCAGTACTAACTTAGAGTTAGTACTGCTAGCTTATATCCCTAAGCTGCTAGTGCTTATAGAACCTTCAATAAGCACTTAAAACCTAATAAGCTAAAAGATACTATCTACCTAGACCTATTAAGCTAATGTGACAAAGACTACTTAAAGAATGAGCTTAAAAGCTCTTAAAAACTAACAAGTACAATCTGTCTTATCAAGCAGTTTTAAAGGAAAAATGCTCATCTTTGAGCTTAAAATTTAGGCTGAATAAGCACTTGTGAAAAAGTTTAGCCCAAAAATAGATTAAGATTATCTTCCAAGGAACACATAAAAACAACTTTTAGGAAAATTGGAATTGAAATGAGCTAGAAACATGACTTTAAAAAGTGACGAATTAAGCAGCATATGCTGATTTTTTTTCTTTTTTTTGTAGTGTGAAAATTACAAAGAGCAACCCTAAATTCAGATTACCAAATGCTGTCTAAATCCTAAAATAAGTATTAACAGATTGAGATTAGGTCTCAATAAGCTTGTGCAACAAATTTTAGAACTTAAAACTAACTTAAACTATTCTATAATAAGCTATGAAAACCTGACTTAAAGACTTTTAACTAGACACTAAGGCTAAATATGACAGATAATGCAGAACTTGGAAATGGAAAAAGTAAGGGTAAATGCTATAGAATACCAAGCTACTTTTCATTTTAACCCGTTTTGAACAACCTACTTTTTTATTACCGATATCAATTTAAGCAAATAGCAATGTTAACAAAGACTTGATACCACATATTCTTAGAAAAGATAGCTAAAGTCTTAAAAACAAATTGTAAACCTTAAAAACTTATGAAAACAGATTATAAGACCTAAATCTAGCTAAACAAAGTTGGATTAAGAGCCAAAACAAGCTCAAGCAGTGGTAACCATAGTTACCACTGCTTGTGCCAAACACCCCTTTAACTTTATAAAAAACATTTTTAGCTTAAAACAGATGGTGACAAGACTTAAACCATAAAAACAGATTAAGAATTAGATGAAATAAGTGCAATGAATCATTAAAAACACATAATTAAGCACAGGAAATAAGTAAATTACAATAAGCAGTTTTGAGGCTAAAACTAACAGATTTAATGTAAAACTTGCACAAATGAAATCTAAGCATTAAGCAAACTAGAATAAGAATTAAACTCCAATTAAAAGCAACTATAAGGCGGAAAACCAGCAATTAAGCAGACCTATAAGCAGAAATAAGCAAACAGTTAAAATAAGCTAAAATTGAGAAAAGGAGAATGCACCTTTGTCCTAGCTAAACAGGGACTTATTTTGCTCAAAAGAGCTTAAATCAACAAGTTAACTTATGAAATAAGCTAAGAATAAGCACTATAAGCCCTTCCCTCTCTGGCTTATCTTCCTAGTGGCTTATTCTAACCTTTTGAGAGATTTTGAGAGTTATGAAGGAAATGTAGCTCAGTTAGGCTTTTGTAAAGGCTTAACTGAGTGAAGTAAACACTAAGTAGGGTAACAAGAGCTTATCAGAGCTTATCAAATTAATTCAAAACGCATTTAAATTGAAATTACATTAAAGGAAAACATGAATTTAACATGAAACTTTTAAGGAACAAAGAGCTTTTATTAATAATGAAAAAGATTATAAGATTAAAAAGGAGATTACAATTAAAATTAAGCTGAATACAATACTTTGGAAAGAAAATACATTAAAATTTAACTAAAACGAACAAGCTACAAGCTACTACTACAATAAGCTAAATTCTACACTCTTTTTTCTACTGTGTGTGATTCCAGCTCTATTTATAAGAGGCTGAGGAACCTTCTAGCCTCATAAGACGCTCCATTTGCTTCTAATCTTAGCCATCCATCTATAACCGCTTCCCAATCAATTGATCTTAGCCGTTGAATGCCTTCCACGCATGATTAGCCAATGATTGGCCTTAGGATTGCCAACATGGCATACCAAAATCGTCATTGCTTGCGTCATTACTCTTTTAGAAGGGTTAATTTTCATTAAAGTGGGGTAATTAGAAGCCAGGGTAAATTTGGGACGAAGGGTGAATAGTGTTTTGTTCTTGGCGCCTTTCTTTTTATTTTTTGACCGTTTGACCCGTTGAATATGTTTACCGGATAATATAAACATGGGCTAGCTATTTCATTTGTTTTGGATTTGGGCTCGGTTTGGACAAGTATGGGCCAAGGGATTATAATAAAATGGATTGGGCTTATTGGCTTGCATAGATTAGGACTTGGGCTGACCCGGCCCGTTAAATGGTCCCGGGTTGGTCCGTGAAGTATGGGTACGCCTTCGGCCTCGATTTTTTTCGTCCTCTTTCCATTCCCGTGCTCGGAATTGTCCGTTTTTGCTTTGATTTTGTCCTTTTTGATAAATATTCATACCTGCAAGACACAAATCACAAAACAAATGTATACAATGCATTTTTATCATGTTTTTGATCATTTTTGGTCTTTTTAGCTTGTTTAATAAGGTAAAAGGTATGTGTAAAATAGCATATACTAAATTCCCCCATACTAAGGTATTGCCGTGTCCTCATGCAATATTATAAATAACACTTTAGAAAACTAAAAATCTTAATCCCCCTTGATTAATTACCTCGAAAAGTAGCTAAGTATTCATCTTAAGGGATTAAAGAAACACTAGCTCTGAAAAGCCCCGTTTTTCCATTTTCAACATTTTCTAATTTTTTATGCTTTTTCATAACTTTCCATACTTCAACACTTCATAACATTGTGCTTTCATTATTCTTTGATAATACTTAGGATCATGGAACAAGCAAAATAAACTCATCATCCCCAACTTTCACTTCACCATACTAAGCTTAAAAACAAGATCATTGTCATATACAATTCATGATACTAACACTACTCATAAATACTAATTGTGTATTACTTTTCCTCCCTTATTCCTAATTTTGTATCTCAAGATTTTATTTTTGTCATATACCCGAAGGCTCTTTAAGACTTATTTCGATATTTATTAAATCCGAAAATAAAGCGGGACGGTTAAAGATAAAAATTAGCTTCTACCCCTATCCTTGAAAACCGATGAGGTCCACATCGAGGTGACCGAAATTTGGCTTTTATTAGGCTACTTATTTATTTAACTTGATTTACGTCATATACCCTAAGGCTCTTTAAGACATAAATCAAGTGAGATTTAATTTGCACCATATACCCTAAGGCTCTTTAAGGTACAAACAAATCATTTATTAAACATGATTCAATCATTCACACCATATACCCTAAGGCTCTTTAAGGTATGAACAATTTAATCACTTACGCCATATACCCTTAGGCTCTTTAAGGCATAAGTAATCTCATGATTAACTCTACTTACACCATATACCCTAAGGCTCTTTAAGGTGTAAGTAAAGCAATTATTCATATGATATATATAGTATGCCAAATTCCGAATCCCGATGTGTACCTATTTTATTGGCATCGTCTTCCAAGTTAGTGGAAAGTTACTAAAAATTAAGTTGAACCGGACAACCTTATTTATTAAACATTATTTATATAAAAAAGCCACAATTAATACTTTAAGCCTTAAAGAAAACTAACTAATTCTACGTTAATATCATGCCTTTTAAATCGACTCTATCATATCTCCGTTTCTTCGGTAATTAAAAATCACTAAGAAAGGAGACTCGTGAAATGCTATCCTAGCGAATTTTAAGATCGACACTGTTAAACAAGTCACATAGACTACAACAACTTAAATTCTCAATAAATCGAGTTCGGCATAAGATAAGCCTAAATGCGCAGACTAGCACAAACTCGATTTAAATATGTTAAGGAAAAAGCTAAGGTATAAAACCGGTTGGATCAAAATTTATTTCTCGTTCTCACCTTTATTTGTGTCACAACACTTATTTCATCACCTTATTCAAACATTAATCATTTTTTTCACTTTATCATGCACAATTTTTTTTAATTTTGCTATTTTCACATAAATCACATATTTTTGGTGGAAAAACGAGTAACGTGAGAACAACGGTCGCAGGTATAATCAAATCGATAGATTCCCCCCATACTAAAACTACACATTGTCCTCAATGTGAGATTCCCCCATACTAATTCCAATGCATAATCTTGATATAAAGGGGTTTCTACGCAAATCTAAAGCCGTTTATTAAGTATGCTAATAGATAAACGATAGTCTATAAGATATAGGATATCGAATTCCCAATATAAGCATGCTAAGGTTTTGAAGTGCGAGTGAACGATGGAAAAAACACCAAGCACGAGAGCTTTCAAAATCCGGGCAATCCTGGACAGAAAAACCACAAAACACGAAACACGATGAAAGAACAAGGCGTACCCCTCACATCAAATGTTAGAAAAAAAGATAAAAGATAAAAACGGCTTGTTTTTATGTTTAACGAGTTACGAGCTTGACTCGACCCCGAATTAAGTTGTCCATGGGGAAGCAAATGGAAGAGAAAATCTCAATCGGGCTTTCATTAATGTTTGGAATAACAAGAAGCACCGAGAAAGTTCCATTCTGATGAGATGCCACCGGTTCTAAGTGGAGATGCCGGGGTCAAAAATGGTGTCTTCACTCCCAGTGGAGAGAAGCAAAGGAGAATCCTCAGGGTAGGTGA
Source organism: Tanacetum coccineum (assembly GCA_026074375.1). Taxonomy (NCBI): domain Eukaryota; kingdom Viridiplantae; phylum Streptophyta; class Magnoliopsida; order Asterales; family Asteraceae; genus Tanacetum; species Tanacetum coccineum. The sequence continues at coordinate 55,861 of BQNB010013055.1, read as the reverse complement.
GAAACGGGAGAAAAGTCCGAATGAAAAATGTGAAGGAATCGTCATCTTCAACATTTGGGGAAAAAACAATCTTACCTCCCCCTGGGTTAAAACATTCATCTTCATTAAGCTCATCAAAATTGTTTATCACGGTCGTATCGAGCGCAATGTCGAAGGTAAAACGCTCATACTTGGGAATAGGATCATCGTTAAGTAAGTCGTTGGTATGTGCTTAATTACACATACCTTTTACTTAATAAAACAACCCTAAACGACCAAAAACGCACATAAAATGCCATATATATGCATGTTTTGTGTTGTGTACTGTGCAGGTATAGGATATTCACTAAAGGACAAAAATGAAGCCAAACCGGATAAAACCAAGCACGGATCTGGAAAGAGCGCGAAAAACCGAAGCCGAAGGCATAAGTATCTTATTGGGCCAACCTGTTCCCGAGTTAATGGGCCGAGTCAGCCCAATATACTTGTTTATTTAAATTAAAAGCCCAAATCCTTTTATATAACTTAACCGGCCCAAAGACTAAACCCTAAGCCCAATCAAACATAATAAAGTTAAGCCCTTAACTCCCATCCGTTAGTCCTTTAAGGACTGTGGTTGCAACACATATATGTAAACTCAGGGACCATTCTTGCCAACTCCATTATAACTTCCACACCACAAAGACCAACCATGAAATGCCACTATACAAATTCAGGGACCTAAATTGTCATTTCAATAATATCTTTTCCCCTGCACCCAAATTAAACCTAGTCAAACACCTTAACTCTTTTCCCGCCAAACCCTCTACCCTACATTGTTCACCTATCCCTTTCCTTATAACCTGCAACCCCACGACAAATAAAAGTCACACACACCCCCTCCTAAGCCCCACACCAACTAGATGACAAAAACACCTTGGCAATCTCTTGCAAGACCATTGGTTGAAGGTTGAAGACAAAAAGATGGATGGATATGATTCTAGGCTTGGAGAACAAGAAGTTTTAAGGGATAGGATGAAGCTTTGAGGCATCTCACACAGAAAGCACAACAAGCACACCTCAAAGGACCTTCATAAGCTTATATAAGAATGAAGAAAGAGAAGAAAAAGTCAACTAAGAGTAGCATAGTATAGTTTTAATTCGACTTTTCAATGTATTAATTTATGTTTTAAATTCTGTCTTTTACATTTAAGCTTTTGTAATCTTTTTAAGTTTTATAAAAATTTCAGTTAAAATTTCTTTATGCAAAATTTGTCCATTTTCCTTACAAAATTATGAATTAAAAACAAAATTAACCTAAATTAATAATTAAAAATAGTAAACTAAATTCTAAAATTCTAGAAAAATTGTGAAAAATACCTTGAACTAAGAGGATCCTTAGAAAAATAAGAAGTATAAAATCGGCTGAAAGAATAAGCCAAAAATAAGCTAATAAGCTCGAATGAGCTTAACTATAAAAAAGGGTTAAATAAATTTTGAAAACACCCTTGGACAGAAAAGTCCCAAGGGCGCAGATGGATTAGAGTGTGTGTTGTGAGGCATTGGTTTACAAAGGGAGAGGTCACAGGTTTGAAACCTGTGGACCTCCTTTTTAAAAAATCATTTTTTTTTCTTTTTGAAATCCAAACTTTAGCTAAAAATAAACAAATTTAATAAAAGCACTTTTTCTGAAAATGACTAATAAGCCAAGAACAAGTTGAAACAAATAAGACAGATTATAGCTAACTAACTAATTACTTTTAAGCTAAACTTTTGCAAATTTTTAAGACTAAAATAAGAAACTTAGAACTAATAAGCTGAAAACCTAACCAAGACCTAAGCTCTGATAAGCAAAGTGACAAAGATTGAACTAACAAATTACTTAAAAGCTTTAAAAGCTAAAAACAATATAAACTATCTAAAGTTTAAAACAAGAAAAATGCTCATCTTTAGCTTATTTTTAATACCAATTTTGCATATGAAATTAGTTGACAAATGAAAACAGAATAACTAGGACATCCAAATTACACATAAAAACAAAATTTAAGAAAAATGGACTAGTAATTAAGTTAGAAAAAGCTAAAGAAAATTGATAGTTTAACAGACTAGACTTTTTTTGGATTTTTTAAAGTTTTATAAAGAAATGAATTTGCATTTTCAGCCCTAGATTTAAGCTAGTAAAAGCTAATATGAAACTCAAAAAGCAAAACAGATCAAATTTGACTACTAAGAGCGTATTCTATCTATTTTCAAACACATAGATCAACGCTTATTCTAACTAAATGTGTCATAAGAAAACAGCTTGTTAGAGATAATTTTGGAAAAACACACTTAGAGAATTGATAAAAAAATTTGATTATAAAACAAAGCACTTGCACACTTCGCATGACACAATCCTATTGCATTTTGAATCAAATAAAACACGAAATTCACACAAAACAGCAACCAATTCAAAATCAAATCAAATAAGCTAGTATGGCAAGCTAGGCCATACAAATTCAAATCCTACATCCTAAAAAACATTGAAAAAGGGTCTTAACTCTTAAAAACTCTTGAAGACAGATTTTAAGGCTTATTTTGAGCTTATTAAAAATACTTTAAAGTGTTTTAACTTATGACCTATAGCATATTGTACTAAAGTTAAAGACTGATATGCCAAACACCACCATTTAATATTGGATTCCAACAATATAAGGCTAAAAAAGGAACCCAAGAATTATAGTGATGAAGAACAATGACATTGCTAAGCATTTAAAAGCCTTTTAAGATAAAACTAAGACAAGATAAGCACTAACTAATAGCTAACACTAATAAGCTTAATTTATGGACTTCTACATGACATATTGTATAATTAAATCAATTGAAATAAGCTAAACTAAATAAAGGAAACTTAGACGAAACTAGAGCATAAACTGGACATAACAAGCAGGGGGAATAAGCACAAAAGAATCACTACATAAGCAACATAAGAAAAAGATTAGTAGAGGAAAAGTAAAAATATAGTAAATACTGGCAACCATAGATTTAGAGAAAGAGGCCGTACCTTAATCCCTTGCACCAAACAGGTGATTTTAAGCTGCATCAATAGATCTTAACAACAAGCACTAGCTTATGAAATCAGCTAAGGTACTAGCCGCTAAAAGCCCATCCCAATCTGGCTAATCTTCCATTGGCTTATTCAAGACTTTTGAGGGAATTGAGTATTGAGCTTTTTAAACTAAGCTTGAAACAAACTTAGCCTAATAAGCTAAAGTTGAGAGAGTAAAGAGCTTATTTGAGCTTATTAGTAAGAAACATTTAGACCAATTAGCTAAAAGTTAAAACAGAATTTAAGGCACAATTTAATAGAAAACATAAAATTTATTAACATCAAAAAGAGAATACCAACTGCTTTTTTAAAAGGAAATTACATTAAGAAAACAATAAAAAAGCTAAAAAATAATGCTATAATTTAAACTACCTACCCTACTCTTACTCCCTAGAATATCATATCTGTGGTGATGAGTTTGAGCTATTTATAGCCATGAGGAGATGATTCTAGATCCAGAGACGCTCCTCTCTCATTCAATCTTGGCCTTAGATCATTAACTGCCTCCAAATCACATCATCTTGACCCTTGATTGCGTGCCACGTCCTAATAGCCAATCATAGGCTCTGGGATTGCCAACCTGGCATGTCAAAATACGTCAGGGATGACGTATTGTACTTCCTAGAAGTTGGTTAAGTAGCTTACATAGTAGGAGTGAAAATTGGTGTAGCTAGAGTAATTATTGGATGACGGTGAATTGTAATTCATCCCTTCGCGCCCTTTGTTTTTATTGTTTGACTAGTTTGACCTAGGATTGTGGATTTATAAAGGGTAGGACCTTGATTGTTGATAGCTTACATTTTGGTTATGGGTTTAAAGATGTTGGGCCTTATTGGGTTTATAAAAGTTAACAGCCGTTAATCCTTAGGATCTAACAATGTAATTACCAGGAGCTAACGATGTAAAGGTAGCTAAGGACATGGAATGAAATTGTTACTTAAACAATAAGGATAAATTAGGTGGATTTTATGTGATATTTAAGCAATTTTCAAAAATCCATGAATGGGATTCCCCGTCTTTGGATGTTTTCATGCAATTATTCTAATCTCGTGCTTCGTTAGTTGTCCGGTTATTGTCTTTATTCTTTTTGTCCCTTTTCTTTAATATGCCGTACCTTCACATACACAAACATTAAAAACAAGCAATATAATTGTAATTTTTATTATTTTTTGGGTCTTTTTGGGTTTTCATTTTTTCATATTAAAAGGTAAGGTAAAATAGCACATACCAAGTTATATTGATCCAGTATTTCCAGATCACGTCTATAGGATAAAAAAAGCACTATACGGTCTGTAAGCAAGCACGCTCAGTGCATGGTATGACAAATTGTACGTTCTTTTTAAATTGAACATGGGTTACACTAAAAGTTATTGAAATTGACCCGAACTTTGTTCCCACGACGTCACAGGAGTACATATTACTTGTTCAAGTAATGGTGACGACATTATTTTTGTTTCAACGAAAACCAGATTTTTCAAAACATTTGCAAACCTACTGAAAAAATACTTTAGAAATGTCTGATGTGATGGTGTAACTACAGTTGATCAATTGGACCTTCAAATTCATCAATATCCCCTTGGCATGAGTCATAAGTCAGTCACAATATGCAATAGAGTAGAGTATAAAGAAAACATGGTCTAATGAATTGTCTCAATGAGTACACCTATGTGCAACTGTAGAGGGTTGGATATTGAAAAAAAAATAATAAAAAACAGGTACTCCTACTGATCAAATGACTTATCGTCGTATGATAGGAGGGCTTATGTATCTAACAGCCAGTCATCCAGACATTTCTTTTGCTACTTTTGTATGTGCTTGTTATCAAGCACGTCCTACGATCAAACACCTCAAAGAGGTTAAACAGATCTTTCAGAACCTGAGACAGTCCTATAACATGGGACTAGTCTAGACCGAGAGGATTCCAGAATTTGAACTAATTGCTATATCAGAAGCTGATCGTATGCAGGATGTAAAGATGGATTGTTAAAAAGCACATCAGAATGGATTTGGAATTTCTAGGAGACCAGCACGTGAGTTGAAGTTCCCAGAACAACAGATAGTACCAGCGAAGGCAACAGCTTGAGGCTGAATATGAATTCCTATGTCTTCATTTTAGCATAAGTAATTTGAATGCTGTATACTGCAACACAAGACTAATGGAAACAAGAACAATCGGATATCCGATTACAGTGACACCAAGATTTTGCCAATGCCTATCTTGTAGAATCCGTTCCAGCAACTCTAAAACAAAGCACTATTGAAATCTGGATATCATAAAATTAAAGACCTGCTTTAGAAGGTTACATTTGAAATTTACATTGTCGTGGACAGAAAATCAACTTGCGGATCTATATTTACTAAAGCGCAATCCAAAAGAACGCTTTGAGTATCCAGGTTCATCGCATTGGTATAGAGAAGATAAGACTCCAACTCAGTTGGAAATCAGAGACAAAGTTATCTTCATGAACAAGATTCAGTACATCAAAAACATGTAAATAGAATATTTTCAAAAACAAAAAAAGAAAAAAATCAGAAAATACAAAATCCCCAAAAAATGTGCAGCAAAATTTTGTCATATTGAACAAAATAGTTTTATTTAATAAAAAAAAATAAAAATAAATCAAGTAAAATACACACCAACCACCGAAAAAACCATCTCCCAAGCAACTCAAACACAAACACCCAAAAAACATCCCCAGCCAAATCACATGCCCAAAATGGACCACATCAACTTTCGTGTGAAATAAAAGCAACAATAATAACTATACCTATACAACCATCTGAACAAAAATAAAAACACAGAAACTCACACACATAAAACAAATATTCCAACTGCAAACAATAACACGTGTGAGAATAAAAATCACGCAACACCCCCCTCATCAATTGACGTTAACAACGAGCTGATTAAGATTTCTTCCAGGTGGGAATGGTGAACACCTTATGAAATGCATCATTAATCGAGGCGTGAGTTCTAGAAAAATACGAAATCCAAATTCTGTAAAGCAAAACTAAAGAGGACAGACAGGATTTAACATTTCTGAATCTTTATTTACGGTGGCTATAAAAGGAAGAAATGATATTTTCATTTTAACTTTTCTTTTACCGAGTTATCTTATCGAGTTTGAGTAGAAAATCAACGAAAGTCTTTTGATTTCATTACAACGATTACAACTACTTTTCTTACTCAAATGTAAGTGGATATGATTTGTGGTTCAAATAATAAATGAGTTTGCATTATCGAGTTTAAACTCGATAATATTTAGGACTACCGAGTTTGTGTTTTATCGAATTTATGCAACAAGATTGAAATCAAGGACGATAATAAACTATGTTTATGTATAAATAAGTTATGAATAGCTTAGGAATTGGTTTAACAAAAGTCGCTGAAATTTGAAATTCTGAAGAATAAGGTGTTGAACGAGTTTGATTATTATCGATTATTTAATTGTTTTCTAACTGTTAGTGAGCCCTAAAAAAATATAATCAACATAAAACGAATCGAGTTATGGTTTTTTCATAAGTTAAAATGAATCATTGTTATCAAGTTTTGTGAAACTCAAGTAAAAGTCAATTAGTCAAACTCGGAAGGAGTGTCAAATAAGTCCATCGGTGGTGTCAAAAAGTCAAAATTTAATAAAAATGCCTTATGTTTGAAAAGTGTAAGTTTATTTGAGAAAAGAAATAATTAAGATGATTAATGCTTTATGATATTAATGCTTGAGATTTCTGTGAATCGAAAAAGATCAGTTTCTCATGTGTTATGAAAACATCAATAATTTAGAGAGATAAATCAAGTTTCAATGAATTTAAAAGAAGTGGATCATATATAACACTTCCAAATTGTTTAAGTGGACTAAGTCAATCCGTTTACGTCCATTTCCTAACAACGAACATATTGAGGATTGAGTAGTCTTTGTGTCCATTCAATTATTGAATATAGAGTATGTTTTGTCGCAATGTTTAGAAATTAATGACAAAAAGGAAAGGTGAAAAAGTTTTTTATTATAAAACTTGATCTGAAAATCCAAATTCTTAATGTGTTTAAGTGGACTAAATTCATTTCCGGGTTTGGCAATTTGTCTGCAAAATGAACAGTAAGATGAGTGAGTGACTTAGTATCCATTCAATTGTGGGTTTGTGTGATTATATGATTCTTCTGTTAATCATTATAAATGAAAATATTTGTTAAAAGATTTCTTGAAAAAAGTTCTCAAATCTGTTATTGTGACAAAATGTATTCCTTTCACAAAACAATTTTAAGAAGGTTTGAATGATATTGTCTATATTTTAGTAAAAGAGTCTTGATTAATTCAAAAGAGAAATCTTCATATTCATGAAAGAGAAATCATGTCACAAAGAATTTTCTGTGATGAGGAATATTCCTAAAAACAGAAAGAGGATACTAAATCCATACGCGAAAAAGCAAATCAAAAGTGTGTTCGAAAAAGAATTGCCAGAACACACAAAAATGATAAATCAAAAGAATAATTCGAATAAAGCGTATGGCATGTGCTAGAAAAAGCAAGAACGAGCACATGAGAAAGAAACTGATCCAAAATATGTTCAAAAAGAATTGCCAGAACATATAAAACAGACAGAGTGGAAAAAGACAAAAATGTCAAAAGAATTATTTGTTACCTAACATCTCCATTTTATTCATTCAGTAATCATCATGGCACAACAACAACATGCAGCTGATGTTCATCCAGACGAACTGTGTCCTCCGAACAAACGATATGATCTTATGGATGCTAACAAGAAAGTTGATCTTGAACATGTGCAATGCCCACCGGAAAGCAAAATTCTGACAAACATCATCAAGAATCATCCATTAAGATTCAGCATTGCAGCTTCTTCCTCTGTACCATGGATATATATGGCACAGTTCTGGCATACTTTGAAGGAAGACGGTTCAAAGTATAGGCTTAGGTTTATGTTGGACAAGAAAGAACTTTCTCTTACACTAGATAACTTCAGAACAATCTTTCATCTACCTCAAGCAAATGACAACAATCATAATTCATTTGTGCCACCACCATCATTTTCTGACATGGTTTCATTCTATAAACAACAATTGGGCTTTACAATAGAGCTAAAGACATCGTCAAATTTTAAGACAACTGGTCTTCTGCAACCATCGCAAACATTATGTAAGATGTTTTCTAAGTGCTTGACAACACGTGTCACAGGATGGGATCAACCGCCGTTGCAGATAATGCAAATGATGCATTGCTTTGTCAATAACATTCACGTGGATTATGCGGAGCTTCTATGGGAAGGAATTTACTATTCTTTTCATCATCCAACATCTTCGATTCCGTATCCAAGATTTATAAAGATCATCGTTAGTCATTACATGACTATCTTTTTGAAATTTCAAGACGTGCTCGAGACATGTATCACAATCTGCAAGATAATGACATAATGAAAAATATCTTTAATTCAGGAAGACACAAAGATAAAGTTGGCATGCAAATTCCAGATTGGATGATCACTTAAGAAATGAAGCACACGGAGCATTACAGGATGTATGCAGAGGTGTTTGGGTTAGATGTTCCTCTGACTCAGTCACAACCGACTGAGTCTACCTAAGGAACGCATAGGACACCTAGCGCCCCTAGGTCACCTACCCCTAAAAGGATACAATAGAGTCAAGTGCTCTAAAACGATCTACTGTGATTCGTTTTTGTCTTCCTGAAAGGAGATCTACACATTTAACTCCACCAGTTCCAGTACCAACTATTGAAAAAGTAGACAAGATGATCTTACAAGCTACATTACAAGTAAGTCTTGCTGAGCACAAAAGTCGAGAAAAGCAAGAAGCTAAAGAAAATGTGGAATTGGTCAACAAGCACTTGGCGTCTGAAGAGATTGAAAAGTTGGTGGAAGGATTTGAGAATGTTATTGATGATAGTTTACCTCCTAGGAATGATGAACCACAGATTCCCGGCACTAGGTTAGAGCCCTGGAGTGATAAGGAAAGTCCGGAGGTGGAGAGAACTAATGCTGAAGAGGTGGAAGTTACTAATGTTGTCATACCTGTCAATGTTAATGAAGAGGAGGATGAAATAACTGATGAAGTATATGAATTAAAGCGAAGGGGGAAAGGGAAGATCATAGAGGAGTCTAGAAGTACACCATTACCCATACCAATTAGATCTCCTAGGACTCATACTAATCTCGTATCTTCTGATACTGAGAAACTTCAGGAATTGAAGGTAACTCATACTCAAACAACATCATCATCAAGATCACAACACACCAAATTGTCTAGAGCAAACCGACTTCTATCATTGTTCAAAGCCAAACCTGCTCGGTTCAAACGCTTCAAGAATTTCTTTCGGGAGTTATAGGGACGGTGTACATATTTATTTGAACATCTCAAAGAAAGATTTTTATCAAGGAAGTCATTCGATACTCTTGCTGATCATCTCCAAGAAGTAATGGTCGAATCATTACCCACTATGGTTGATACACACATTAAGGAGCAGGTGAAAAAGCAAGTTCCTGAGCAGGTCAGAGATCAAGTTCCAATGTATGTTACGGAAGGGCTGATTCTGGAGAGATAAAAGACTAAAGAAGAGATGGAACGGATGATTGCTAAAGCTATTTTACAAGAGCGCGGGAATATACAAGCTGAAGTTTCCTCACAAATTCAAAAAGCTATTGATAATCAGATCCCTTCTCAAGTTGATGCGTCAGTACGAAGTTATATGTTTGTTCACATCCTTCATGTTCACCAGGCTCAAACAAAACACTCTCTGTTACAGAACAATAATTTCAAATATATCTCTTCTATGAAAAGATTAATCTCAATTCAACAACAAGACATAGCAATATGGCTTACACTTCAGATGAAGTTTGAGAGTCTTCAGGTACTACAAACTATATGTAGACCTTCTACCGTTTCACCCAGGATCAGGACTTTTTCATGATGATGCTCATCCTGAGGGGGAGAATAGTGCAATTACGGACAGAAGACATCTGAGTACGAAGGCATGTGTTTGGATAGTCATTGTCGGATAAGTAATTAAAAAAGATACGTGGTCCTTCAACTTCAGGTAATCAAAGCAAGAACGATCGGATTTTGTTTTTTGGTCTGATTCTTATGCTTCAGATGATGGATTGAATTATCGCCAAAGGCAATTGTCATAAGATTTTATGGAAGAAGTATCTACTAGTCTATTGCTGAAGCAAAGTTAAGAAAATGGCTGATGAGGAGTTGTGAGACAAAGATGTACTCAGGAGATGAGCATCATTATAATATTGATCAGATGAGAATTTCTTGAAAAGTGAAATTGTCTTGGAAAGTAGAAAGGGAAATTCTTGTCTCCTCCACATCCAAAAATCACCACAACCTCTCGTTCAAAGCGTCAAAGAGATCTTGAAGCTTCCTAGCACTATTCTTATAAAATCAAGACCTTTTGTATCTGAAGAAAGGAAGTTCAGGGCCTGAGAAGATCGTATTGTCACTTCATAAGTTTCCAGCAATCATCTTTAATGATGATGATATCAATTAAACGAACTTCCAGATGGGTGAATAAGTGTGTTAAGAAATTTAATCACTTTGCCTCGATATGGTGTTGAACATTGGAAGAATCCTCATGCAAAGATCTTCTACATAAGGAAAAAAAAGAGCCTGGAAAACCAAAGGAAGAGGTTTATTCGAACTCAAAGATCATTCAAGTTATCAAGACATACTGGGAATTAGGTCATGAACACAAGTTTATCACAGAGATAGTTGCAAGAAGAGCTAATGAGTGCATTGTGTCGATTACCGAGCCTGATTACAAGAATCTCAATAAGAATGATATTGAGGATATGTATTTGCTGATTATGAATGGCAAGGTTCCTGACTATGCAGAAACAGGGTTGCTATGGTCTTTATCAGTATTCATCAGAAGTTCAGTGATATGGGAAAGAGTGCATGATTTTCAGCTTGGAATTGAAAGTTATCAACAGAAAGTTAATCTCACTGCACCAACAATATCTTTCCCAGGAGTTGAAAAGCACAAAATGTTCTCCATCATCTATGAGCCCGTGCATGGAATCATATACAAGAATAGCAAGAAAGAGAAAAGGGTGATGAGACATTCAGAGATTCATAAGTTTTGTGATGCAACGCTGAACAGAGTATTAGAAGGATTAAAGAGTTACAATAATGATGTGAAGTATGGCTATGTACAAAGAGAACTCACCAATGATGAAGTTGAGTATCTGAAATTGTTTGAAGAAGAGATTGAAGTAAGATTGAAGTATCGTAATCAAATGAGAAGATGGGAGATGTATGTGAATGGAAGACCACTTGGACCTCGAAGAGAACGCCCAGAATAATCGACCCTTAGGGGGAGATTGTTAGGTTCATAAAAAGTGTCGATTATGTGGTTTAGTTATATTTAGTTAATAGTCTTTATTTTGTTTAGAATAAAGTAGCTTGTAATAAGGTATATTATGCTAAAAGAAAGAAATAGCATAATTACCAAAGATTAGGGACTAGAAGTGAAAAATAAAGGAAGGGAAGGCTCATTCCTTCTCCTATAAATACCCCTCTAATCATCATTAGAGGGTGATGCTTTTGTAATAAACATTTTCCCTTTTCCCTCCATTTATAACATTTGAAATTTGAATACTTTCCCTCCAATACTGTTCTCTCTAAGCTTCCATGATTGATAATGTATGATTCAAGATAAACAAGACCTATCAGAATCTTAAAGAAGTGATCTACATGAGGCAGCCATCAGGATATGAACAATACAACAAGGTATGTTTGTTAAAGAAATCTCTTTATGGTTTGAAGCAGTCATGTAGGCAATGGTATAGTAGGTTTGATGACTATATAATGAGAAACGGATTCAAGCGTAGAAGTTACGATAGTTGCGTATATTACAGGAGTTATGCATCATGTAAGTATATCTATCTATTGTTATATGTAGATGATATGCTGATTGCTTGTAAGAGCAAGGCTGAGATTGGGTCTACCAAGTCTTTGCTTAAAAAGGAGTTCGACATAAAGGAGCTCGGGGAAGCAAAGAATATTCTTGGTATGGAGATCGTCAGAGATCGGAGTCGCAAGATTCTGAGGGTGTCACAATCCGGGTACTTTTCTAAGATTTTGAATAATTTTAGAATAGACAATGGGAAATCGGTTTAGATGCCATTGGGTGGGCACTTCAATCTGTCGTTAAAGGATTGCCCGGTTAGGGATTGTGATGTTGAAAGGATGAGCAAGGTGACATATTCAAATGCGGTTGGGAACTTAATGTACTTGATGGTGTGCACGAGACCTGACATAGCGTATGCAGTAAGTGTAGTTAGCAGATATTTGGCGAACCCGGTTAAAAAGCATTGGGAAGCAGTGAACTGGATTTTGAAATATTTACGGGGTACTACAAACGTGGGTTTATGTATGGGACAAATCGTGGCAACCATGTGGTAATAGGTTTTGTTGATTCAGACTACATTAAGGATCCAGATAAAGGTAGGTCTATCACTGGTTACGCATTTTTAGTACATGGATGTGTTGTAAGCTGGAAGGCTACGCTACAACACGTGGCGGCTTTTCAACTACGGAGGCGGAGTATATGGCCCTTACGGAGGCTGTAAAGGAAGCTATTTGGCTAAGGGGACTCTTGGAAGAGTTGGTTGTAGAGCTTAACACTGTGGTAGTTAATTGTGATAATCAGGGCGCGATTCACTTATCGTGGAATTATATTTTTCATGAGAGGACTAAGCACATCAATGTGCGTTATCATTTTATCAGAGTTGCTGAATGTTGGTATAAGCTAATATAAAGCCCAAGGTAGAAATTGTTATGATTTTAGTCTTCATATTAGCTTATTAATAAGTTCAGGGGTTAGAGTGTTAAGTTATTAGTAGGATTAGAATATGGGTCGGTTGGATTTGCTTGTGTCCCAAGCCGAGCCCGTTTCCTTTTTCCTGCATGTATTCACAGCCGACATTGTGTCCTTGTTTGAGTTG
>BQNB010013055.1:0-40371 GCA_026074375.1 Tanacetum coccineum | reverse complement strand
GGCATTTTAAGTCCGTTTTTGGTTATTTCAGCTCGTTTTTAAAGGTAAAAGGTATGTGTATTTAAGCACATACCCTGAGAGCCCAGCCCGACTACAAGCCTAGCCCTTTTAAGCACTTGAGAATTTAAAACTACTTATTACTAAAAACTTAAAAGAGCAAAGTTGTAAAACAAGCTAGTGGGAGTAACTTTAACAAAAGCACTTTGGTATGAAAAGCACTAATAAGCTCATAAAAGGCTTATCAAGTAGCTGTTTACAGAAATAAGTGAGTTAAGCTCACTTATGCTTTTTGACTTGCAAAAAGCTCAAATTAAGCTCATTTTGAAAAAGGAAAAGTGATTTAGAAAGCTTATGACATGCTTAATCTATGAATGAAAAGAAATGAGAGCTTGAACTACTTTTAAGCTACTGAAATTGATCATGAACTAAGAAAACTCAGAAAATAAGCCATTTAGCACAACAATCAATTAAGCTAAAATTCTTAAAAAGCTATACTAGACTATACGCTTAAAGAGACTTATTAAACTACTTATTAACTATCTAATTAAGCTATAAAAACTAGTATATTAAGCTAAATTTAGCAAATTAAGAATCTACTTAAATGACATACTGTTTTTGGCTTTCCAGGTTTTTAAGTGACTTTTTAAAAGTAAAATAAAGCTAGATTATTAAGCTGAAAATATAAAATGAGTAATGATTTATGCTAAGCTATATGTCTACTAAAGTTACGCTAAAATTAAGATTCTAAATCCTATAATATCTACGCTAATTTTAAGCCTAAAGTTCAGCAGTACTAACTAACTTAGTACTGCTGATGCAGAAGTCTTTTAACAGCTGATTAGGCTAAGAAAATAAGCAATAAAATGAAAACTAAAACCTAAGCTATATTAAGCTATTCCTAGACTATAAAATACTAAAAGATGAGCTATTAAACCCTAACTTTGCTGGCTTAATTTGAGGCTTAAGTATCAGCAGTACTAACTAACTTAGTACTGCTGATGCACTTTGCACAAGTGCAAAGCTATAGTGCAGGTTTCCTAAGGGAAATCCTGCACTTAGACACACTCAAATAGAGTGTACAAACACAAATCAAGAGATAACCAAGCCTTGAATGGCTTGGTTTAAGATTTCATAATCAAAATTTAAGAGATAAGGTGCCCTGGTGCAGAAACAAGGAATATAAGCTCTAACTTTTTCATTTTCAAAATCTAACTTATAAAAACTCTTTTCCTAATTGTCTTAAAGGTAAACACAAGTGACTCAAGTAATTTGATCAAATTAGTTTGACTTTTGCTGGTCAAACAAGCTTGTGCCAAACACCCCTTATAGACTTTGACAAAAATGATTAAACTAAGATTTATGAATTCTAACTATTAATTAAACACAATTTAACAACTAATTAAGCTAGAATCTATGATCTAAGATATTATACTACTATTTTTGGTTTTTTTTTATGCTTTTATGTCAAATATGTTAAAAACAAAGATCTAACCTATCAAAAGCAAAAACAGATGAACATCTAAGATTATTAAGCTAAACTAAACACAAATAAGTACTAATAAGCAAAGAGAATAAGCAAGTAAGCAATAATAAGCATATAAGCTATAACTAAGCAGTTTAAACTAAAATTAGAGAAAAAGGAAAAGAGAAACTTACTTGATTCTCTAGCTAAACAAGAGGACTCAATTAAGAGCAGCTACAAGCTCCCTAGCTTGTTAGATAAGCTAGGGTATAAGTCCTTGGGAATCCTTCCATAATAGATTCCCCTTCCATAAGCTTTTAAATCCAATTGTTAAGGTTTTTGAGCTGGTTTAAGATGTTAAATAATGATTAAGACCAATTAAGCTCAATCATGAGCTTAGAGACTCATGAGAGCTGAATAGAGCTTATAAGGGCTTATTGATCTTTAGCCTAAGACTAAATAAGAAAAATGAGAGATTATGACTTAGAGAGATTTTGAGAGATAAAAAAAACTACTGCATTTCATTAATAAAAAGGTTGCTTACAATATTTAAAAGGAAATTACAAGATTTAAAGTAAAATTAAGCTAAAAACTAAAATTAAGCTAAAATCTATCCTAAAAGCTACGTATGTGTGTGTGAAGAGTGAGGCCCTTTTTATAGGCTCTCTTGCCTTGCTCTCCAATCTTTCAATCTCAGCCAATCATTTCTTCAATCATTTGAGCTTTAATTATGGCCGTTTGATCATTGTGTGGACACCTGAAGATTGCCAGCGTGTCATTCCCTTTTGGATGTCATTGTGCTTCTTTTGTGAGTGTTTTAGCACAAAAACCCACATGAATTTGTGCTTTCTCTTTTGACGTGTACTTGAGCTTGATCTTTGAGCTAATGAATCCCTTGGAAAGACTGTCTTGACCCTTGCCTTGCACTTTTGAGCTCTTTAATTGTCCAAATTATCCCTTAATTGGGAAAAAACCTTTGTTTTTGACAGCGTGGTACTTTGGGACGACGGGTGAATAGTACCCCATTTTGGCGCCCAAAGTTTATAACTGAAAGGGGTAAAATTCAGTTGGAAGTTTGGGTTTATTACATAATTGGTCCTTGTGTATGGATCCCTCTTTTTCTAGTTATAAATAACTTTCGAAAATTTCAAGTTTAGCCCTTGTGGTTTATATAAAAGGAAAGTGGGCTAGGGTTTTGGGCTAGGGTTTTGGGCTTAAGGATCCGGGTGAGGCCCATTTGGGTTTAGGGACCATTTATGAATGTTTCTGAAAGTTGAGGGGCTTAAGTGGAATATTTTGGTTCTTGTTGACTTTTGTTGACTAATGTTTGACTGGATTTGACTGAGGCTTGACTTTTCTGGCTCCGGCTTTGATTCTTTGGCTTCTTTTTGTACTCTTTTGATTCTTGTGTCCGTGTTTGCTTGTTTTTGACTGTTTTCTTGTGATTTTTGATATATCCGTACCTGCATACATAAAACACAAATACAAGCATATTTTTTTGCCATTTTTTGTCTGTTATAGATTAAATCCGTACTGCACACACAAAACACAAATACAAGCATTAATTTTGCCATTTTTTGGATCTGTTATCGGTTTAATCTGGTGTTATTTTAGGTACAAAAGGATATGTAGTATGATTACAATTACAAAAGATTGCCATATATTCATTATGGGAGCCATGTTTGGCTTGATTTATTCATCTATTGTATGGTCACTCTCCAACTCAAAATCTATTCACACTTCTTATATGCACACATTTCTTTTTCAGATGGCATCTATCAAACATTCTGCAACTTTGAGGTGCTTCCTTGATTACTAATTTTCTTTTGTATTTGAATTCTTGGTGGCTCGGCATTTCTCTTGGGGAAAAATGTACTCATGTTGTATACAGTTGAATTATTATATCTTTGTTGATTTAATTCCATTTCCAGTGAATGTTCTTGATTCCATACAATGATATCTTCCTTCCAGTTTCTGATAGAACTCTTCTTGCCCTCATGCTTTGCTGGTGCAAAGTATTCCACCTTTAGATCATTTTCTTTCCATATCAATTTGTGTTTCATGATGTTGCTACAGGTTATTCATGAAATAGTTTGAGGCGAACGCCCTTGTGGGGAGTGGGCAAATAGGAAAATCCTTAAATTTATGTACTGGCATCACTAAAAACTAGCTTAGTATAGTTTCAGTTCTAACTCTAGTGTTTAACAGTATTTATAGTATTAGTACTATTTGGACTTGGACTGTGTTAGAAATGCCAATTGATCTTTTATCATCATTGTTTGCAGCAACAGTCTCTCATTAACCTTTTTGTTCAACACAATTTTAAAATTGTTGTAAAAATCATTCAAATGCATAGTATAAAGTCGGGTTGTTCATCCAGGACTACCACATGTGTATCCATTCAGAGTGTAAGATCACAAAACATTTAACATTTAGATCTTCTTGGAGGTTGTATTCTACACGTCAGTATTGCCCAATCTACTAACAAGCTTTTGAAGCCTATTATAGAGGAGTCAAGTTGATTATGAGTTGTAGCATTAAAGTTTTCAGTTTCTGTTGCTTCAGGAAGGACATTGCTGTAGTCTTATTATGTTGCATCTTTTTCCTCTAAAGCGAGCACTTTAAGTGACAACAAACCATTGATCTGAGCATCAACATACTGGTGAAGGTAAGTTGATGCTCCAATTGGGCTGTGCCATGAGGAAAAGACTTCGAGCCTTTACTCATTCTTTTTGTAATTCTTATCTTCGCAGTACAGAGGGCACATATCATCTTCACAATGATGTTGTAGATGGACAAGGATTCTGTTGCTGTAACAGGGATTAGCGACCCTCGAGTTTCCTTTTTTTATTACCTACCCTAATGATAATCTTGGGATCTGAAAGTTACTGCTGATTCTGATTGACCACATCTCTTACTCATCATTAGTTTGAGCATGGGGTAGCTTTGCAACGCTTGTTCTGTGAATTTTTCTAACTCCATTTTTCTTAGATCAATGTTTCTCAAACGCAAAGGCTCTGAACAACTTGTTGATCCCACGCTCTTGATCGTTTCTTTAGTAGTAACAGTGTTTGTTACCTTGGAAGTAATCCAAAATAACAAGATTGAGACTTTGTAGTAGTATACCATGTGTATGCGGAATCTCACACCTTTGATACTCTTAGAGTTGTTTATCAATGAAACAGTAATAACTAAATAAACAATGAATAATGAAAACACTGCTTCAATATTATTAGAATTAATAGAGTACTCTTGTAAGTCTAATGGGGTTACAAACATTGGAGCTATGTACAATTTTTCTCTCTAAATATTTTCTTGTAACGCTTGAAAGTATATATTGATTCTTAACACTTAGGAATAAACTCATTTTATAGAACACAGAAGGGATGTCCTTTACAAAGATAACAGCCTATCTTTTTGGATCAGTTACAATTCTAATATAACAACATCCCGATATATTGTTGAAAGTATTATTTGTTGGTGTTCTTTTACCAACTTTGTAAAATTTTTATTTCTTATATTCACGAATTCACAAGAAAAATCGAAAAATCCGGAAGAGCAAATATTTTTGTATTTTTCTTATTTATTAATCTTCTACTTATACTAAAAAGAAAAGAAAAATATTTTTTACTTTTTATATTTTTAATTTTTTTGTATTTTTGATTTTCTCAAAAGCGTAACTTTCGAAGACGAAAGGTTCTCCAAATCACGATCGACAAATGCAAACGAAGGAATCTTAATCACAAATCCCCGGCAGCGGCGCCAAAAATTTGATGTTCAAATTATAATACACGTAATAATATCCAAAGTATAGAAAATTCCAAAACTACCCTTGAGGACAAAGGTAGTAGGAAAAATCTTACAAAAATACTACACGTTTAACCGGTAAGTGATTACCGGGTCGTTTTCCCAAAGACTTATGAAATTGAGACCTCGTTTGTTATTTGGACAATGTCTTGAATTGGTTCGAAAGTGATTGTTTGCTAAAATCCTAATAGTGAGCAAATAAGGGCACAATTAAATCTAACTACGAAAAACGTTAACGGGAATAAGAAAACGTGACAAATAAGCAATTTAACTAAATTAAACCCTAAATACTTGTCTAAACTTTTTCTACTCCTAAATGACTATTTAAAAAGAAAATGCTAAAGAAATTCTAAAACGAGAATGGTTAAGGCTTAAAAATGAAGAAAACAAGAGCGGGGATCTAATCCCGTTCTTTAAAAAGTGAACTTTCAAAATAATAACCCTACGGGAGTAAATTTCAACATAAGCCTAGAATATGATAAGAGAAAATTTTGTAAAAAATAAAATTATTTTTTTGATTATTTTTTTATTTTTATGATTTTTTAAAGTTTTTAAGAAAAGAAAATGATTAAAAATAGAAAACTTAACCCTAAAAATTTGGAAAAATTACAAAAAGTGTAAAAAGAAAAGCTTGATTTTATAAAAATGATAACTGAAAATAAGCTAAAACAATAAGCTCTAGAAAACTTGAAACTAGCTACAGCTTTATTTTAAAAGAGGAAAATTAAAAAGTGTATAAAAGAAATTAAAATGTAGAAATGTTTGAAAAAGACCCAAGGGCGCAGTTCACTAGTGTGTGTGTTTGTAGGGCGAGTGTGTGTGAAGGGTTAGGTCTTGGGTTCGAATCCAAGGCCTAACTTTTTTGTATTTTTTTATTTTTGAAAACTTGAAAAGCAAAGATATAAATCTGATGAAAACTAATAATTTTTCTAAAGACAACTCTTTTTGAAACTAAAGAAATAAGCTAGAAATGGCTTAAACAAACAGAAAGAATGCTTAGCTAGTATTTTTGGACTTTTTCAAAACTTAAGCATATAAAAAGCTAAAATAAGTTCAAAATTCAACAAATTAAGCTAAAATTACCCTTAAGCTAATCTAATAAACTAATTTAAGCTAATCAAACGCAAAAAGAACAAATAATAAGCTGAGAAATCAAATAAGTACTTATACTAGAATTTAGAACCAAACAGACTAAATGGCTATCTTTGAGATTATTTTTCTCTAAGCAAATGAACCTTATGAAAATCTACTTTTTGCCAGTGTAAAGCTTGACCTATAAGCTTTATGAAACATCTTTTGAAAAGGTATTTTGAAACTCTAATGCTTAAAGAAAAATCTATTTGAAAACTGCTTAATTTACTCAGTAGGAGCTGAGTACATTTTTTGTTTTGAAAAGACAAATTGCTTATTTTGAGCTTAAAACAGATAACCAAATGGACTTTTGAAAACAAATTAAGCTGAAACAAATCTACTATGACCTATAAACTACTAGCAAACTTAAAATCAAGACCTAAAAACTATTATAAACATCTGATAATTGAGATTGAAATGGGCTACTTGTCTATTATCTATGCTGATGTAGCTGGCACACAGAGTATTTATAGTGATCACAACTCAAAACTATCAAGTGCAGACTCAACTACTTGCTTCTAGACTAGTTAAACACCAAATAAACATTAATTCTACTGAAGTTTAGCAGCAAGAAACAATTAATCCTAATGAACTATAGGATCTGAGCTTATGGCTAAAGATCCTAACAACTTACTATTTCTAGAAAACTAGATTTAACCAATCTAATCCTTAAATCCTACTCTTATAAACTATAAAATGAAGTTTGAAAACAAACTAAAAGACCCAAGGGATTCTGATAGTATTAATTTTGGTTAATATTGTCTTGTCCCAAACACTCCTTTAGTAAGTTAAATCTCATTTTAAGCTTATAATTATAAGAGTTAAGACTAGAAACTCAAACACCATATAGTGCAGAGCTTATACTAACCCTAATGATCAACTTTCAGGAATCAAATAAGCAAAAACTATAAGCTACAAGCTAAAGCTATTTTTTTGGATTTTTTCAACTTTTTTATATCAAATTCAAACAAACTAGTATTAAACTATTAATCTAAACTAAATAGACATTTAACAACCTAAGAAAGTGAAAGCTTACAAAATCCTTAGCTTAAACAAGGCTTATTAAAGCTCGAGGAGCTACTCTACAAGCTCCAGCTTATTGGAAGTCCTTCCATTATTGACTTCCCTTCCAAAAAAGTTGTGGTAAATTTGATTGTGGACTTTGAATAAGATAAGCTCAACTAAGCTTTTGAGAGCTTAGTTGAGTAATTAGCTAGCTTAAAAGTAGATATAACAGCTTATTGAGAGCTTATTAGAACAATTGAAAGCTTATACAAAAACCAATGTTTTACTCTTAGATGTAAAACTGAATCCAACACAAGATTAAAGGAAACTTTAAATTTTATTAATGAAAACTACTGAAATTACAATACTTTTAAATAAGATTCCTAAATGAAAATTGAAGCTAAAAATACCATAAGCTACGTCTACACTAATAAGCTAGTCTTCTATATAAAGGCTAGATTATTCTTTTTTGTGAGAGAGCAGACTTGTATTTATAGCCAGAGAAGATGCTTCTAGGTCTTCAAGTTTGTTAGACGCTCCTCTTAATCTGAACCCTCCATTCTTTCCAATCATTAGATCCTCTCTTGAAGCCGTTGGATTAGAATCAATCACACAGATCGCATTAAGCTAAAAATACAATAAGCTACGTCTACACTAAGCTACTTCTATATTAAGCTAGATTCTTCTTCCTCTGCTGTGAGAGATGCAAGACTTGTATTTATAGCCAGAGATAGATGCTTCTAGGTATTCAAGTTTGTTAGACGATCCTCTTAATCTGAACCCTCCATTCTTTCCAATCATTAGATCCTCTCTTGAAGCCGTTGCATTAGAATCAATCACACAGATTTTTAAGCTGGGTAGAATTGGGACGATACGTGAATAGTAATAACGATTTTTCCCGCCCATTTTAACCCTCTTTTTATTCGTTTAATTGAGTGAGAGTTTGACTGAGTGAAAAAGGCCTTTGACTTGGGCTTTTATTTAAGGAAAATAGGCCATGGGTAATTGTTTTGGGCTGGGTAAAAAGGGTTTAGGTAAAAGGGTTTGGTTATGAGATAACGACCGTTAGTTCTTTTATAATAAAAGGACTAACGGTGTTAGGGTTTTAAGGACTTTTGGTGAAAGTTGTTTAACATTAAGGGTATTTTGGGTATTTTGAGGGTTTTGGCATTTTGTGGTTTGACCAAGGGTTGACTTTTGATGACCTTTTTGCTATCAAACTTCCGGCTCTTGAGCACTCTTTCCATTCCCGTGTCCGTGTTTGTCCGGTTTTGACCGTTTTCATGTGATATTTGCAATATCCGTACCTACACATCACCAAACAACAAAACACACATATACAAGCATATTTATGCACATTTTCATCATTTTAGGGCTTGTTTTGATATACAAATAATATGTGATTTCTCACATATCAAAATTCCCCAAACTAAGTGATTGCCGTGTCCTCACGCAATATTATATGCTCTAAAACCAAATACCTCAAAACTTCCCCAAACTAAATCTTTGAAAAGTAGCAAAGACTTTTGTGGGGAGAGTTAAGAAATCACAAGCTTTAAAACACCCCATTTTCCCATTTTTCAAAACTTTTTCCATTTTTATGATTTTTCTAATTTACAACTTACAACTTATTCATGTGTGACATAATGTATTGCTTTCATTATTCATTGATAACTTTTAGGATCACGGAACAAAAAGCACAAAAAGTGTCCAAATGGATAAATTCATCGTCCCCGACTTTCACCTCTCCAAGCCAAGCTTAAAAACAAGATCATTGCAAAATACAAGTTATGATGCTAACACTACTCATAAAAGCTAATTGTGTACTTTTCCTCCCTTATTCCTAATTTCCTCTAAGGATTTTATTATTATTATTATTATTGGTGACAAATAAATTATGCCCTTATTAATATAAAGTAAACCCGGTTTAGACCATTAATAGCTTGAAATCCTTTCCTAAAGAGACGATATGGTGAGAATAAGGTCCACATCAAGGTTCTAATTTCGCATGATTTAGGGGTTATCCTTTTTATTTCATCCGTTAAGCATGACACCATTCATGTCATATACCCTTTGGCTCTTTAAGACATAAATGGACCAATCTTATTTGCACCATATACCCTAAGGCTCTTTTGGTTAAACTAAGATATAAAAAATTAAGCAACGTTTATCCATTCCATTATACCCTTATGGCTCTTTAGGAATGAATAAGGCTATAATTTCACTTATTAATTCTACTTAACCCATATACCCTAAGGCTTCTGTTAGGGACAAGCAAAATATTTATTCATGTGATACCATATTAGCATGCCAAATTTAAAGTATTCCTGATGTATACTTATCTTATCACAAAGGAACTAAAGAAAACTTCTATGATAATTATTACCAAAAACCGCACAACTCTATTTATTAACATTAATATATAAGGTGAAAAAGCTATATGGGAGAAAAAGCCCTATTAACACTTATTGAGCCTTAAATTATATCCAACTATTCTATGTTGTAGCATCAAAACTATATTTCTTACTCCTATCATCCTCTTGTTTTCATAATTTAAAATTTAAAGAAAGAAACTCGTGACATGCTTAGCCTAATAAATCGTTCTTTTGCATATTTAAAATCAATGGATGGGAACTTGCAAAATCTTGACTTTTCAAGTAGGGCTTGCTTTTTGTAGCTCCTTGTTAAATGTTAGGATTATGAAAAAACCATGTTAAAAGACTCAGTCACCCCGTGTAATGTCTAGCATAGGTTAGCTCGTAGCCTTAATATTAATCGTTTAATTACCGTATGACTTATGGTGTTGGGCCGGGTCTTTACCCACATGTTAGCCTACTCCATAGCCCACTTAGGGGCACAAAACTCATGTATATATACCCCTTTCCAGCCATGGGAAGGGGTTGGTTGATCATTTTGATAATACACACACTAAAGGTGTTTTTCTCTCACTAGAACTCACTTTCTCTCTTTACAAAGTAGGCCAACCCTAGTCATTGATTGTGTTATGATTTCCAATATCTTACAATTGGTATCAGATCACATGGGATGATTAGCTAGATTGTGTGTGCATTTTCATTGGTTAGTTTAGAATCAAAAGTTTTGGTTTTTTGAAAGGTTTATGGTATTATTCTTGACACTCTTTGATTCTCACATTTGTGATGTTTAAAATTAGTGTTTTCTATAGTTATCTATAGCCTTCTACGATCAAGTTGTGCAAAGAAAACCAAGCAAAAACTGTCAGAAGGGGATTTTTAGTGTTTTTAGGTGAAAAAAGTATATTTTCTTAGACTGCGGTTTTGTCTCTAGAATTATTTCTTGGTTGCGTTTTGCCCTCTTGCGTTTTGTCAGAAAAGGACACCCGTTTTGCGTTTGTGAAGGACAATGTATTGCATTTTGTCTTATTAGGGATGCGTTTTGGTCAATGCGTTTAGTCTCAAGATTCTGCGTTTTGGTACTGCGTTTTTGTCTCAAGATACTGCATTTGCTTCCTGCGTTTTTGGTTTATCAATGTTGACCGTTTTGGTTCTGCGTTTGACTAACTGAAGACCTTTCTACGTTTTGCTTAGACGATGCTCTGCCCATTTCAAAACTTGATTGGCGTTGGTCTCAAGATTGGATTGCGTTTTCGTTCTCAAGACTTGATTGCAGTTTTCGTCTCAAGATTGATTGCTGTTTGGTTCTAGACTTTGATTGCGTTTTGTCTCAAGACTTCCTGCGTTTTGTTATTTTGAAGACCCTTCTCTGTGGTTTTCGTTTGGTAACAGAAACTCTGGCATTTTTTTTTCATTACGTATAACTTCATTTTTCAACCAATACCAAATCACAAATTAAACAAATATCACCTAATCCAACAAACATTCATCACTTTTTAATTACAATCACTAAGCATTGTTCGATCAAATTAATCATTTCACAATCAATTAAAAGGCTAATCTTTCGGATAAGATATCCATGTGAGGTCTGATACCCGACCACCTATGCTTGATAGGACTAACTTTGCATCATGGCAACAACGTATTCGACTGTATTGTCGGGGTAAAGAGAATGGGGTGAACATTCTGAAGTCAATTGATGAAGGACCATTTCAAATGGGGATTTTTTAGGAAAAACTTGCTGAAGGAACTGAAGGTGCCCTAGGTCCAGAATGACCTCGAGTCTATTCTGACTTGTCACCTGAAGATAAGGATAGGTACAATGCCGACATTCGGTCAATAAACATCCTACTTCAAGGGTTGCCAAAAGATATCTACTCTCTTATCAATCATTACACTGATGCAAAATGAACATATGAGACAATGCGAAGATGCTCTGGAAGGTTCGGATATTAACAAGAAGACAGTGAATACAAACTGTATTAACTTCCGACACCTTTTTGTTAGCACAAAGGAGAGACCATTCATGATTACTATGTCCGGTTTGCCAAACTTATCAACTACATGCGTAACATCAAGATGACCATGTCCAGAATGTAGTTGAATTCTAAGTTTGTTAACAACATGTTGCCGGAATGGGGTAGATTTGTAACAGCAGTGAAACTCAACAGAGGCTTGAGGGACTCCAACTATGATCAACTGTATGCTTATCTAAAGCAGCACGAGGCACATGCCAATGAGAACAAAATGATGTTAGACCGATTCACTCAACACACAGTTGATCCTCTCGCCTTGATGTTGAATGTGGTACCTCAGCAGTACAATTCACAATCATACACAAATCCATCATCCATATATGTTACACCACACTTCGCTGGCAACTCTCAATTTGATTCGGGACTCTCCCCAACGAACAACTTAATTGAGAATTTAACCAACACACTTGCCCTTCTCACCCAACCATACAAAACATACCTTCCTCAAATAAACAATCAACTCAGAACTTCATCAAATCCTAGGAACCAAGCCACAGTTCAAGACGGCAGGGTTGTGGTTCAGAATGTTTAGGGCCGTCAGAATAGAGGACAAGGTAACAATGCACGGGGTGCAGGTACGGTTGGTTATGGGGGAGCTCTGAACAGAGTCGAGAATGCTAATCCAGGTCAAGCAAGGCAGGTTAAGTGCTACAACTGCAACGGTATAAGCCACATAGCAAGGAACTACACTCAGCCCAAGCGACCACAGAACTCCGAATACTTCAAAGACAAGATGTTACTGATGCAAGCTCAGGAGAATAGAGTGGCATTGGATGAAGAACAGTTACTATTTCTTGCAGGTGGACAAGACAATGCTGTTGATGAAGATATGGATGAGCAACCTGTTCAGGATTTAGCACTTAATGTGGATAATGTGTTTCAAGCTGATGACTGATGCTTATGATTCTGATGTTGATGAGGCACCTACGGCACAAACTATGTTCATGGCTAATCTATCATCTGTAGATCCTGTTTATGATGAGTTGTCCGTCCGTTATGATTCGATACTTTCTATCGAGGTACTAGAGATGCATGACGGATGTACAACCTAATACGGTTGTTGACTCACATTTGCCGATTATAAGGTAATAGTATATGATTCCGTCAATACCAGATATGTAAAGGACAACGCCAGTGATAGTTGTACAAAGCAATGTCTCTCTTCTATTACAAATGATGCATAAATGATGATATTTAATGATTTGTGTGAACCTAATGCCCAGTCTGTATCTAAACAACACGGAAAATGTAGTTGATTATATCATATATTGTGAACTTGAAACTTATAAGGAACAAGTTGAACTGTATGAAAGACGGGCCAGGTTTGAATTAACGGAAAGAGAACAAAAGATTGATGAACAATTAAGAATAGTTATCACTGACCGTAACATTAAGGAAGAAAATTTGAAAAAGGAACTTCATTCTGTAAAATTGCAACTTGCTTCTACCATCAACCATAACAAGTCAATGGTAGAAGAAGTTACGTCTTTAAAAAAAGGATTTTTTAAACAGGAAAGAAAAACAATTACATGATGAATTTTTGGGACATGAAGCTTTAAAAGAATCAAGGTCGAGGATAGATTATACAAACAAGGACCAGCTATCTCAAAAGTCACATGTTGTGTAACTAAGCCCTTTATAATGATTGAATAAGGTTGCCTATTGGTTAAGTAATAACTCAAACCCTTATGGCCATCACCGTGCAAAGCTAAGTTCAGCCTGATCTATTATAACATGGTTATGAAAATTTTTAAAAAACATCATGTCCCGGCTCTAGTGCAACAACAACAGAGGATACCCTAGAGAGGCTGAAATCACTAGGAGAAAAATGCATGATAATGAAGACCCTGGTGTGCTGACTCATATGGTTATGATTGCTCCACCTGATTATTCGAAAGAGAATTATTTAGAAACCTTCACACCATAGAAGCAATTGACACCTGAGCAAATATTTTGGTCTCAAGAATCTTCAAGATCGTGGGTGAAAGTTCGAAGCTCTCAAAGAGCAGACCACCGCCTCAAGACCAATCAAAGCGTTGACAGTGTATCCGCCAAATACACCTGCAACGCTTGTCCCAAGGGTGCTTCTAACAAAGAGTCAAGTAAAAAATTAACATTTTTGCACTAATACAACTCTTTTGGACTTGAACAAAACCTTTGTAACAAGAGCATTTACACCAACGGGGCTCACTGAAGGGGAAAGGGGGTTTTGAACAAAAAAAAAACAAAAAAATAAAAAAACAACCCCAAAGACCTAATTTTTGTTGTATTTTCACGATGTCATTCATTTTTCAAAAAAACTTAAAGAAACATTTTGAGGGCATTGAAAAAGGTCTCTAACAAAAGAAGTTAGTTAAGAATGAAAGAAATTTTTGAAGGTTGGAAGCTGTGGTTGACCAACGTTGTTGATAGGAAGATTTGGATTTGGGCGATTTTGGGGGGGAAAGGGCAGGCAAAAAAAAAATCTTCTTATTGCAAATAAAATGATAATTTAATTGCTGATTGCTTGTTCCAAAGATGCTATTTTCATGTTGCAACGGATTCTGAGTTATTGGTATCAGTTTTACTGAAATGCATGATGCCCACACCAGTCTTAAAGCACGTTGTCTAAAACTTGAAGTTGAGCTTTTTGATTTACGTGATAAGATTCAAAAGGATAATCATGATGAGTTATTAAAACGGTTTTCCAATCTTGAGGTAAATCATTTAAATCTGCAGTTAAAATATCAAAATCTTAAAGAAAGTTTTGGAAACACACATCTCCACCCACTCAGATGTTCCTGATTTTGATCTTAGTTTTTGTAATCGAAAGATGAAAGCTCAAATTCAAGGAAAAGACTAACGCCATCAAAAAATTGAGGAATGCAAATATTCATTGAATGAACCCGTAGTGAAGCAGTACCGTACCTTGAACTTTCGGATCACTCAATTAACTGAAAAAATCAATGTTCTTCAAGAACAAATGAGCTTTTTGGGCAGAAAAGAAAATGGAATGATTAGCAGCATTGCATGGAATTGTATAATTCTACAAGATTCCACGCGTGATATGCATCTAGAAAAGACATACTGCCCTATTAATTTTTTTTTTTTTTTTTTTTTATTTTTTTTTTTCCAACTGGAAATGATGAGTCTAAAGGTCCAATTTAACAGAATAGCTTGTCAATGTGTCAATAAGGATCAAGTAAAACCAAAAGTTCTTGCACCAGGAAAGTATGCTATAGATTATGAACCTACTCCCCCTTGCAATAGGAACAATAGGGAAGTGCATCTAGTTTATCTCAAACACCTTAAGGAAAGTGTAGAAACTCTTCGCGAGATCGTAGAGGAAGCTAAGGCTGAAAGACCATTAGATAGATAACTTGCATCAGCTTGCCGTTACACCAAACACTCTTAAGAATTGTTAGAATATGTGATTGGCACTGTCCAAAACGCCCTCTAAATACACGAGATAAACAAGCCTGCTTTCCTTCTTTACCTAAGAAAAAGCAAGTCACTTTTGAGGAACAATGTGCAATGTTAAAAAGTAACACATACAAATCTATAGAGCAACTGAACTGTCAGAAGACTAATGTCCCTGTGCCTTATTCTATAGGAGTAAACAGTTGCACTGACGCTAGCAGATCACAGCCTAGGAGCAATACCAAGAAAAATAGGATCTTGCCGGCTAAGAGTGTCAACATGAAGAAAGTAGAAGAACACCCTAGGACAATTAAGTCTAGTCTAAAAACCACAAATCGTGTTGATTCTAGTATTAGCTCTAGCCATTTGTAATTTTTTTTTTGTTTTTTTTATACAACTAAAAACAAAAAAAATTTTTAATTCATATTCTCATTCTGTTGCCAAACATGTAACAAATGACTTATTTTGCAATCATGATATGTGTTGTGGGTTACTTATTTGCACTCTGTGATTGCATCCCCCTCTGTTAAAAATGTTGTGCGTAAAGTTAAGCAAGTTTGGAAACCTAAGCAAGTTAAGCAAGTATGGAAACCAACAGGTAAAATACTTACCACTGTAGGTTATCACTGGATGCCCACAGGAAGAACATTCATGTTAGGAGAACAAATGTTAGGAGAACAATGCCCTTTAACTAGGCTCACTAAACCTAACAAAGTGTCAGCGATTGCTTATGCTAACCCGAGGGAACCCAACCATAATTGAGGATCCAACTTTCCAAACTCTCCATCTTCGTCTGTTTTCAAATGCAGGTCGTACAGATCATCCTTTGGTATTTGGACTCAGGCTATTCAAAACATATGACAAGGGATCGCTCGTGGCTCAAGAATTTTGTGAAAAAGTTCATCGGGACGGTTAAATTTGGGAATGACCACTTTGGTGCTATCATGGGTTATGGAGACTACGTTATTGGTGAAAGTGTGATCTCCACAGGGTTTTATGGCTTTTTTTTTATTTTTTAAATATGTGGAAGGGACCAGGGACACAAATCTATTTTTTGTTTCGGTCAATTTTGTGGACTCAAATCTAGTAATGTTGCCTTAGGAAGCATTCTTGCTACGTTTAGATATGGATGTGTGTGATATTAATTAAAGGGTTCTCGTGGTTCTAATTTATACCCACTATCTCGATTGAAGACATGTGAAGTCCTATCCAATTTGCTTGTTGTCCAAAGCCTTCCAAGAACCATCATGGTTGTAGGCATCTCGGCGTTTAATCACTTGAACTTCGGTAACATTCTATGACATTGTAAGAAAAGATTTAGTTCGAGGCCTTGCCTAGATCTGATGTTTAAGAAAGATCATCCTCTGCTCTTGCGTGTCCAAACTAGAAAGAGCAAAAAAACTACCCACAAACCCAATACTGGAAAACAACCAATTGGAAGTTCATAAATACCTTCATATGATTTACGTGGGACCATTGCGAGTTCAAACAAATTAATGGGAAGAAACACCATCTAAGTTAATGTTGTGATGTTATTCGCGGTTTACTTGGGTTAAGTTTTTGAGATCGAAAGATGAGACCCCAGAGGTTGTCATCAAATTTCTGAAGCAAATACAAGTCAGTCTCAACAAAACTGTTAGAAACATCCGTACCGATAATGGCACATAATTTGTCAATAAAGATTTGACTGATTTTATGATACGTGACGACATTTTTCATCAAGACGTTTCGAGGACTCCAGACAGGAACGGCTGTTGGCGAAAATACAAAACCTACACTTGTGAGGTGCTAGGACAATGGTGATCTATTTCTATAGGACCTGATGTTTTTCGGGCAGAAGCTGTGGCTTTACCTGCGTGTTACACCCAAAACCGATCCCTTATTCACACTCGTCACTGCAAAACCCCATATGAGCTGGTGCATGATAAGAAGCCTAATCTTACATTTTTTAGAGTCTTTGGTGCTCTTTGTTACCTTACAAATGATAGCGAAGATCTTGGAAAAGATATTGGAATATTCGTTGGTTATGCACCTAGCAGGAAAGGGTATAGAATCTACAACAAAAGAACCCGACATATTATGGAAACTATTCACGTGCAATTTGATGAGCTGACAGAGCATATAGTTCCTGTGACAAACTCACGTAACAGGTCCGCTCCTACTTTTCTGATCCTGGACAGATAGATTAGGTCTGTAAAATCCGTTCCTGCAGCTCCTTATGTACCCCCCCACAAATAAAGATCTGGAGATTTTATTTTAAACAATGTTCGATCGTATACCTGGAACCTATCGTGTGAGAGACCGGTTCTCCTGCTTTGACAGTTCAAGTTCCTGTCAACTCAAAGGTACCCTTCATCTACTACCATTGATCAAGATGCACCTTCTCCAAGTCGTTCACCGTCATCTTCGACATTATAATCTCTGAGCTTACATCAAGGCGTTGCAGCTGAATCTACTCTCATGGAAGACAATCCTTTTGCTCGTATTGATAAATGATCACACTCAGAAAGTGTTGCTTTGGACCCTAGGTATGAAGCATCATCATCCGGGGAATCTTTGTTCAAACGAATCTCTTATGGTCTTCAAAAACACTTCATCATGTCAGGAAATGGAGCAAGATCACCCGCTGAATAATATTATTGGCAATCCCTCTCGATCGGTATCCACCAGAAAACAACTAGTAACCGATGCCTTGTGGTGCTTGTATAACTCTGTCTTGTCAAAAGTCGAACCAAAGAACTTTAAATCGGCAATAACTGAAGATTGCTGGTTTCAAGCCATGCAAGATGAGATTCACGAATTTAATCGACTTCAAGTATGGGAATTAGTACCTCATCCAGACCGTGTCATGATTATTGCTCTCAAGTGGATCTACAAAGTTAAACTTGATGTGTACGGTTGATGTCTGAACAAACAAGGCCTCGGGTTGGTGGCCAAGGGATATCGACAAGAGGAGGGAATTGACTTTGAGGAATCATTTGCACCGGTTGCACGTATCGAGGCTATTCAAATCTTCATCGCCAATGCCGCTAGTAAAAACATAACCATCTATCAGATGGATGTCAAAACAACATTCCTTAATGGCGAGTTGAAGGAAGAAGTCTATGTTAGTCAGCTAGAGGGATTCGTTGATCCAGATCATACGACACATGTTTATCGTTTGAAGAAGGCTTTGTACTGAATTGTTAAAGCAAGCCCTCGGCATTGGTATGATACTTGTCACGGATTTCGTCTGGACAACTAATTTTCCAAAGGTTGTAGTGATCGACATTATTCACAGGAAAACAGGCAAAACATATTCTTCTTGTTCAAGATCTGTAGATGATATCATATTTGCCTTGACTGACCCTAAGAGTTTGTGACATATTTTCCATGAGACGAGTTCCAAATTTCAATGTCAATGATGGGACAATGTCATTTTACTTAGTTACAAGTTTCTCAAAAATCCCGAAGGCATTTTTATTAATCAATCAAATTTGCTTTTAAATAATAAAGAAAATTTGGATGGATTGTTCTGTGAACCCTATTGATACACCATGGTGGATCGACTTTAAAAACTGGACGAGGACCCTTAGCGGAATCTAGTTGACCAGACTCGATTTCGTAGTATGGTCGGCTCCCTAATGTACCTCACTGCCAGCAGACCCGACCTTGTATTCGCAATATGCATGAGTGCAAGGTATCAGGCATCGCCTACCAAAAAGCACCTTGAAGCACTTAAACGAGTCTTTTGGTATCTTAGAGGAACCACTAATTAGGGACTTTGGTATTCGAAAGACATCGCTATGGCACTAATGGACTATGCAGATACGGACCATGCAGGTTGTCAGGATACACGAAGAAGTAAGTCAGGAAGTGCTCAATTCCTTAGAGATAAATTAGTCAGTTGGTCATCAAAGAAACAGAAGAGCACTGCGATCTCAACCACAGAGGTTGAATACATTGCCATGTCTGGATGCTGTGCTCATATACTTTGGATGAGGTCACAGCTGACAGACTACGGTTTTGCTTTCAATAAGATTCCCTCGTATTGTGACAACCACAGTGCTATTGCTCTCTGTTACAATAATGTCCAGCACTCCAGGTCCAAGCACATTGACATCCGACACCATTTCATTAGAGAGCAGGTTGAAAAGGGCGTGGTTGAATTGTACTTTGTGACGGCGGATTATCAGCTTGCGGACATATTCACCAAGGCATTACCAAGAGAGCGGTTCGAATTTCTACTCCCACGACTTGGTATGAAGAGTATGACTCCGGAAGCCCTTAAACGTCTTCAGGAAGGAGAAGAGGAGTAAAGGATGGTCTTCCTATATCCTATGTATATTTGTATATAATTAAACACAAAAACAAAATACAAAAATATAAAACCATAAACACCATAAAAAATCAAAAAATTAGAAAATACCAAAAATATTTTTCAAGACATGTCTTCTGTAAATTGATAACATTTACGGACCTATAAATGCCATTCAATAATGACACGGGTCTTTAAATGAAGTTCGAGCAGAAGTTCAAAATGTTTTCAAAACATGTCTTCATGGCTTGCTGTTATTTTTGACTGCAACCCGCTTTTCAATCTGAGGAATGCATGTCGCCAAAAAGATAGTTGTTCCTAACAACGGGCAATTAATTTTTCCTGGGCACGGATTACTTAATATCCGTGCATCCAAGGATTAATGTACGTTTTAGTGCGTTATTTCTTCATATAGAAGAGAAATCTTCTTTTTAACCAAATAATTTTTCTTCATTGATTCTTCAAAATTATTTGTGTTAACCATGGTGGAAAAGGTGTTGTCTTTCAAAACTAAATCAGTCATCTCAGTCTCTCATCATAAAAAGATTTTTAAAAGAATTTTCTATTACTCAAACAATGTCTACAGCTCTTTAAATAGAAATCGGGACATTATTTGAGGGGGAGAAATGTGCTAATAATTCTTTCAAAATGATCTTTTTGAATAATCAATGAGTAAACAAAAAAGGTTTGACAATAACGGATCATGATTTAAAGGGGAGTTAATTAATTTTAACTCATTTAGGCTTTAGATGTTATGTGTTTCAACCTTTAGGATTTAGAATGCAACATATGGAAATTAGGAACTTGCTCCTTTTAACTTGCAACTAGAAGGACCTAGGTTGCCATTGGTATAAGTTTTATAACCCGAACGATTTTCTCAAAAATATTGATTTTATAAATCAAGTTCGGGTTAGCCATTTGAAATGTGTTCTAATCAAATCAGAATCAGTTTCGACACTACAAACAAATTTTCAAGAAATTTTGACCACTCGAACAAATACAATAGATCTTTAAATAGAATACGGGTCTTTGTTCGAGGGGGAGAAAGTGTTTTTGAATTATCTTCAACATGTCACGGTAATTATATGGAAAAATTTTTAACTTAACGGACAATAATTTGAGGGGGAGTTTTAACTCCAAGGGCTTCATTTGTCATAAGTTGTTAACTTTAGAGCCTTAAATATAATTTCAAGATTAGTGACTTAGGCTTTTAACTATTCTTCAGAAAGATGGAAGTAGTCATCTTTAGAGAGAGAAAGTTAGAGAGAGAAAGATGGATGGAGAGAAAACAAGGAAAAACACACTTAGAAGTGTGTGTCAAATGATTTCACCAACACCCTCTCCATGTGTGGAGAGGGTTTTTAGGAATAGATGATGCTAGTTTGATGTTCAAGTTTGATCACTAATCTCTTATCGGTCAAATATGATGATTTTCATGTGAATGTTGACTTTTGAAAGTCAACTGTCGTTGTTTGTTGTTTTGAAGTGTTTGTGAAGTCATGAATATGATTAGGAAGGTATTGAAAGCCACAAGTGCATGTCCCTTAGTACTTAAGTTAGTATTTGAGTGTGTTTGCATTTTATATTGTTGATAGCGGGTTGATGAATATTCATGGTAGCGGTTTGACAAAGTTTTCTTGATAGCGGTTTACCTGAAAATGCTTGATAGCGGTTTGCTTAGATATACTTGTTAGCGGTTTGATGATGTTAGGATTGATAAAAGTGACGATCTTATTGAGATAAATGTCTTGTAATAAATAATAAAATATTATTGTGTAATAGGTTAGGTAGATGGTAAATAGTCAAAGTCTATAGTTCATTAGGGCTAAATTGTAAATGTCTAGAAGACAAGGGCTCCATGGTAAAAGGGTATTAAATACCCCTCCACCACCTCATTTGTGAGTGTGTCTTCTAGTGTCTTCTATGTGTTTCTAAGTGTGTTTTTCATAATCCTCCTCCCTCTTTCTCTCTCTACTTTCTCTCTCTAGACTATCACTATATTGCTTATTAATCCTGAAATTCAGAGCTAACAGATGATAAATGAATATTTTATTATAAACAGGCAAACCGCTACGAGGTAGCGGTTTGATGAAGATTATATTTATTATTAAAATAATCCAAACCGTTATTTTGAATTTTTCTTAACCAGTAGCGGTTTGATTAAAAATGAATATAATATTTGTAGCTGTTTGGTCATAGAGGTTTGATTAAAAATGAATATAATATTCATAGCTGTTTGATCATAGCAGTTTGATTAAAATAAATAAAATATTCGTAGCTGTTTGGTCATGGCGGTTTGATTAAAATGAATAAAATAAAAAAAATACTCGTAGCTGTTGATTATAGCAGTTTGGTTTAAAAATTGATTTTATATTCGTAGTTGTTTGATTGTGGAGGTTTGATCATTCCGCTACATAGCGGTTTGATCATTTTGCTACACATCGGTTTGATTAACTCTTCTTACAGCAGTTTGGTGCCAAATGGGTAGCGGTTTAGGCCTAAATCTTAAAGTTTTGGCCCATTAGTCCCAATACCCTCTCAAGGCCCAATCTAAAAGCACAATTACATTGCTAACACCCATCCGAGACTTGTTAACCTGTTTGTGTTCATCGAATATCCTTGACCAACGTGGACTTAATCTCACCATAATCAATCGAAGCATGTCAATGTTCTCATCTAACATCAAGATATATTTTATGTCTGCCTGTCTCTGTTGATATCCTTGTGCAGACAAAATGGCTGATAAGAATGTTCCCGCTCCTGCTCCCACAAGATCTGATGATCAGATTCTTCCTTTTGCTGTGTAGGTGCCTATCGGAAAGAGCAACCATGTCTTGGATCTTCAAAAGAGGCAAAAGAAAATCTTTTAGATTGTTGTGGATATTCTACAAAACACAAACTTCTTCAGGGCATTCACTGCTTCTGCCTTGGTTCCAGCTATCTATATTCAACAATTCTGGAATACGCTTACATATGTGGAAAAAGCTAGGACTTATCGATTTCAGCTAGATGAAAACTGGTTCACACTGGATGCAAATCTTCTGAGGGAAGCTTTGGAAATAACTCCTATTGATCAAGCTCACCCGTTTGTGACACCTCCGTCAGGTGATGCAATTATGGACTTCATGAATGAGCTGGGTTATCCACATGCAATTCACTTTGTTTCAAGTATGGCGGTGAATCACCTGTATCAGCCCTGGAGAGCAATATTGTCTATGATCAACCAATGTCTCACAGGCAAGACTTCTGGGCATGATAGGCCCAGATATCCAGTTCTTCAGATGCTTTGGGGGATTATTACAAGCACTAATGTTGACTTTGCTGAACTTATGTGGGAAGAGTTTGTATAAGCTATCCAGACTTTCCTTACTGATAAAGCCAATCTGGGCAGTCCTACTAAGAAGGGCAGGAAAGACAAGCCTCATGTTATTCCATTTTGTCGGTTCACAAAGTTAATCATCTGTCACTTGGGAAGAATTCATAACATTCACCAGAGATCAACATCTCCGTTTCATCTTGCTGAAGAAGATCTCAGACTTGGTAATCTCAAATTCGTTCCCAAAGGCGAAGAAGATGAAGTCTTTGGAATGCCAATTCCCAATGAGCTGATCTCAAACAATATCAGGAATGCACCATACTACAATGCTTATCTGGAAATGGTCGCAAAGCATGATCAGAAAGTTGCTGCCGAAAAGGAAGGAAAGAAGAAATCTGCAAGTACCAAGCAACCCAAGCCAAAGCCTGCTATCGAGAAGTCAAGCAAACCAGCACCTGCACCGAAACCAAAGGTAACCAAGGAAAAACCTTCTAAGGCCTCTACTGCTAAGCCACCCAAGCCGAAGCCTGCTAAAGAAAAGTCAACCAAGGCTACATCACTACAAAAATCCGGCAAGGGTAAAGTTGCAAAAGTTCGCAACATGAAGAGCTCTTTCCAGCTGGTTGATGAACCTGATGAAGAACCAGCTCATTCTGAACCTAAACATGTGCCTGAACAAGAAGGTGCAGGTGAAGAATATGATATGGAACTTGCTATTCAGATGAGTCTAGAATCGTTTCAGGCATAGGGTCATGCACATGTTGGAGGTGTGGCAATTCAAGAACCTGTTGCAGAGGCTATCCGACCACTCCCTGTAGTAGAAGGCAAGGGTAAAGTCATTGTTACTGAAGAACAAGCTACCCAATCTCTGCTAGCCCTGCATATACCAAAGAGGAAAAGCACCACGGACTACTTCATACTCCAAAGGCAGACTCCAACTACTGAAGAGGCATCAACTGGACCCTCTACACAACCACTGGATGACACATCTGCCAATATCATTTGTGACTCTCCATCTCCTGTAGATGCTGAAACAGGTGCTAGATCAGATAAGACAAGTAGTGAAAGTAATACAGAGATAGTGCAAATTACTAAAGAACTAGGAGAAGATGTGAAGAAACAGGAAAACGTCAAGGAAAAGACGATGGAACTTGATCAAGACCAGGCTGGATCAGACCCTGGTGAAACTCTTGAGTCTCAACCGCAACCAGAGCAGGTACACATGGAAGAAGACCAGGCTGGACCAGACCCTGGAATAAGCCGTGTAGCTCTTGCTGAACCAGACCCTGAGCCTACGCATGACGAATTCATAGCTGATTTATACCCTAAGGTTCAAGAGAGTTTGAAGTTCCCGGCTGATGAACATGTCATCCTAGAGGATCCTCTAAGCTCAACCGGGACTCTCTTGTCAATGAAGAATCTGGAGGATGCATATGTTATTGGGGATCAATTCATTAATGACAAATCCACTGATGATGAACCGGGAAAACTCAATGTGGAAGCTGAAATGATCTCTATGGTTATTGTTCCAATATATCAAGCGTCTTCCTTTGTTCCTCCACTGTCCAGACCAGTAATTGATCTTTTACCTCCTAAACCTGCAAAACACCAATCTTTACATCAACAACAACGACAACAACAACACCCCTTCCACCTCCTCCACAACAACAAAGCACAACTGAATCAGAGTTAGCTGAACGTGTCGCAGCTCTTGAAAAGAAACTCTCTGATTTAGAGTAGACTAACAAGAATCTTGATAACACAACTCGGAATCTTAGATCTAGGGTCTACACTTTAGAGCTTAGGGATCTGCCTCATAAGATTAATGAAGCAGTCTGTGAAAATGTCAAAGAGGCGGTTCAAATAGCTCTATAGGCTCCCCTTCGAGACCGCTTCAGAGACTTGTCCGAAGAAGATATGAAAGAAATGCTTCACCAAAGGATGTTTAAAACTGGCTCTTACAAATTACTTCCGGAACATATCACACTCTATAAAGCTCTTAAAGCATCTATGGAACGTGCACAGGGGGATGAGTTTCTCGCTGAAAAGGATAAGTCTCGTAAGAGACAACGTGATGATCAAGATCCTCCTCCTCCTCCACCAGATTTAGATCAAAGTAGGAGAAGATGACATGACGTTGGCTCTTCTGGTTCATCACAGCCACAAGCTCCTCAGTCATCAGCATGGAAGAAGTCTGACACTCGAGATGCTCCTTCGAGCTCCTTCAAGTAAAAATCCTGTCCTCATGCTGAACAACCAGTCGACGACATACCAATACAAGATTCTGACAACATATCTGATTCAGAAGACACTGACTCCGCCCATCTTCCAAAGACCAAGCAGAGGCCAGAATGGTTGAAGCCTATTCCAGATGATGAAAGACCAGCCACTCTAGAACTTGTCTGGGTCATTCCTACGTCCCACATTCCTGATGTTGTGAATAACTGGGCCAATGCTTTCGCTACCACGTATCAAGCTCTGGCGGAGAACTCTTTACTTGAAAAGACTAGGGATATGCGGACGTTTATGAACTGGTATTGCCAAAAGATGGGAAAGACCGAGCTTACTCAAGAATATTTAGAAGGTCAAGCTTATAAAGTCGTTAAACCTTTCTACCCGGACGTTATTCATCTTCAGTTTCAGATGGAAGAGTGTCACAAGATGCTTACAAATCAGATTGATTGGGCTAATCCAGAAGGTGATCAAGTCATGATTGATATTAGCAAACCTTTGCCTCTTAGTGGTCCACTAGGTCATGTCACTATTCAAACCTAATTTTTTTTCAATAAATACTTAGATTATTTGCGTTATGGCAGAAAGGGAAGTGGACAAGCTTTGTTAATTTCCAAGATGAAGGCTGCTCGTTATCATGACTTTGGACTTGAACTACTCGTACCTAAGCATATGTGGATCGATGACGTCTGCACAGTGCCTCTTATGGTATCTCTTATTGGTGGTTTAATCGTCAGAAATTCTACTTTGATTGACACACAACTGAATTAAGCCGCAAGGTAGTCAAAACTCACATGTATATACTCAGTGTTGTTAGAATAAAAGCCTACTCTCGCTACGGGTATGACTACCTGAAAGAGATCACACTGCGCATAGCTGCTCATCAAGAATACACGATTGCCAAAAAGGACTTCAAAAACTTGTATCCCAGTAACTTTGAAGACCTGAATCTGCTGCTTCTTCAAGGTCATATAAATCATCTTCCTGGTTCAGACATACGTATGCTTTCTACTGTTGTTAAACTATGGACATGAAACTTAGTGATTCGACAGAGGGTTGAAGACTTCCAACTCGGCACTGAGAGCTACTGGAAACAGTTGAATCTCACTAAACCAGGATGGGATGCAACAGGCTTCGAGTTCAAGCATGATTATACAATCATTGATTCACCTCGTGCAGTTGTGTTCCCATGTCTAGTAACATGATGGAAGATAATGCTGGTTCAATGAGATTTCAAAGTCATACATGCATTGAACGGAGACTCAAGGAAGACCAGAGGATCCTTCGAAAATTTGGAATGCTTTGTTGGTGGAAGGGTTGCCGATATTGAACTAAGCCTTCTTCAGAGAACGGATGATATCTTTACAATCCATTTTATAAGGTTCAATTCTCCATTTGTATTATATATATATGTATTTATTATATATATATATATTCTATATATATTATTTATTATTTATATACTATATATATATATATTATATATATATATATATATATTATATTTTGTATTCTTGTACATTATAAAGTTGTGGTATACTTAGTGTTATGTGTCAGTGTATGAATTTTTCATGAATTTTTCATTAATTCAAAAATTTTCCAACCTATGTACAGGCACTAACAGAATCCATCATCGATTCAGGTGGGAGCGTTAATTATGTTCCTCATTCGGCTTATGATTTAATTAGCATATTTGTCTACTAGTTTTTCCAAATATTTCGCATCCCTTTGGTATCCAAAAATAAATATCAACGGATTTGACATTTTCGATAAGGGGAGAAAATGTGATTTAAATATGAAAACTGATAAAAGATGTGATTTTGTGGACTCATGTGTATACTCCTCCCTCCTTGTGCTAAACATTTTCGATTATTCGATGCACATGTTAAGGGGGAGCGTTTTTGAAAATTTAAAAACATTCGAGGTACTAAAAGCTTTGATATTTATATCACAAGTACCTGATTGAGTTTTTCAAATTGGTTTATGGCAAGATGAACTGTATCAAAAAGACCGACCATGTATTTAATTTTCTCAAAGATATAAGGTTGGTAAGGTTAGGTACTAGTTCCATGATCCAGCCAGAACCAGAGGGATCTACCCAGGGACAATCCACTAGTTAGTGTAGAAGTCCTTAGGTATGACATAAAAAGGAGTAAATGTGAGAATAAGGGAATAGTGCCGACTGAGATGGAGTTAGAACTGGAACAAACCCAACAAGGTTCTAGTCATGAAGTCTCGGTAAGCACTGAAGGGGTTGAAGAATGAAAATAAAATGTAAGGATAAAGGGTGTAAAGAAAGAAGCCCTCCATACACTTAGGCAGAAATCAGGTCAATACATCTGCTGTCAGAATCACAATGATGATTGCTGACATTGAAAACTGACATCATGGACCCAGTGATGCAATAGATAACCCTCCCTAGCCACTCAAAATCTCTTAAAAGATTTCTGTTTCATTTCTCACAGAGACTAAACACGTAATCTATTGACTTTCTCACTCCGAGTTAGTTGATATTGAAAAGGTGGCAGTCCGCTCCAGCCTCTGATCACTAAAACCAAAATGACAATTGAGCCTAAAGCCAAGAGATCATTAATTAATCTCATTAGGATACTATTCCATATTACTTTTTCTTCATACAATGTGAAAACAATGGTTATCATAAGAGTCCTACGCATCATCCTTGTGGTTTTGCCAGAACATCCGAGTGACACCTATGTGTTCACAATGAAGATGGAAATCCTGCTTGAGCCAACATCAAACAAGCTCATGGTAGGTGACTTGTGGGATCCTTAATGGGTTAGACTTGTGACACTAGATATCGAATCGGTCCAGATTATGAATTGACGATTGATGAATTTTGATAAAAGCTTACCACTCTCAATGTGTCAAAAAACACTTTCTCAAGTGACACGTCGATTCATTTTCAAATCAATTTTCCTCTTCAATCGGTAAGATATTAACTAACCGATTTACTCTTATTATGTTGTCTGCTTTGAGACGTTTCGATTAAGAGAACAGGCAAGTTAGGTTATTCTAATGTTCATACATTGGAAGATCCGACACTTATACTGGAAATCATGTCAAGGAGATTCTTCTTAAGATTGAATCTACCTGATTATAGGTCGGTCCTCACAGGATCTAGAGGTTAATCCAACCAAACTCGAGCGAATGACAAAGCCATATTTGTCCACAAGCTTTATTGCTAACTGCTTTATTACAGGTTCAAGTAAAGATGGAGATGGAGATGGAGATACCTCGTTCCAGTGGAGTCTATTTCAGAACCGCATGCTCATACTCGACCGATACATCTAATGACCTCATGAAAGCTCAAGTATATGTTTCAAAGCTTCCGCAACTCTGATATCAAAGTCCTCTTAAAGTGATCAAGTATTAAAGTTAAAGAAACTTTAAGAACAACAAATAATCAAGCTTTCACCATCAAGAAAGGTATGAGCATGCCGGTCCAGATGTCACAAGCACAAGACGGCGAAAGACAACAAGTTGATGATCAAAGATTAGATTTGGCTGATGATCTTAAAAAAGCTCAAGATCACATATCACATTCAATCACAAGCCACATGACAAAAATCACTACCTCAAAGTACAAGATATTACGTGAAGAATTAAAGACTACGAGCTGAACACAAGATCAATCAGAGGATTACTGAGCTTAAGTTTGTATTTTCTGGGGTGACCTCCCTTAGGGGGAGATTGTTAGATATTAGAAAAAGACTCGGTCACCCCGTGTATTTTACCGTTTATTATAGCTCGTAGTTATTAGTTAATCGTATGATGTTCGGTATTGGGCCGGGTAATTTAACCCAACGTGTAAGCCCATACCAAGGCCTTGGGCCGGTTTTGTATGCAACTATATAAGCCTCTTCCATGCCTTAGAAGAGGTGGTTAGTCATTTTATTATACAAATTCCATTTTCTCTCTCTAGAAAATTTTCTCTCCCACTTTCTCTCTCTAGACTTGGCTAATCCATCTATCTTCCATTGTGTTATGATTTCCAATATCCTACAATTGGTATCAGAGCTCATGGGATGATTAGATCGTTTGTGTGTGCGTTTTAGTGCTTGGTTTAGATCAAAAGTTGAGTTTTAGGAGGTTTTAGCTCTTGTTCTTGAGTTTCATTGATTTTCACGTTTCTTGTGTTAAAATACATGTTTTTGTAGTTGCTATAGCCTTCTAGTACTCATTGGTGCAAAAGAAACCAAGTCAAAACGTTCAAAAGGGTGAATTTTAGGTGTTTTAAGGTGTAAAAGTTCGTATTTCTTCGCAGCGGTTTGGTATACTGTGTTCTATTGTTCGTAGCGGTTTGGTGTACTGTTCTGGCGGTTTGTCAGGAAAGTACACTGTTCTGGCGGTTTGTCAGATCGTACACTGTGCTAGCGGTTTGTCGTTTCTGACAGCGGTTTGTCTTATTAGGCAGAGGTTTGTCAGTAGCGGTTTGTCCTCTAGTGTAGCGGTTTACTAGTAGCGATTTGGTAATTATAGCGGTTTGATCCGTAGCGGTTTACAGGTTTTTTGAAGACTTTTTCTCATAGCGATTTGGGAAACAAACCTCTGCCAATTTCATTTCTTGGTAGCGGTTTGGTGTTTCTTCTTCATAGCGGTTTACCATTTCTTTCTAGTAGCGGTTTGGCAGATTAACTTAGTAGCGGTTTACCACTAGTAGCGGTTTATAGATAGCGGTTTGTTACAGGTTTTTGAAGATTTTTCTCATAGCGATTTGGGAAACAAACCTCTGGCTATTTTTCTTCGTGGTAGCGGTTTGGTATAATTTCTTCATAGCGGTTTGACAGTAGCGGTTTGAGGACTAATCCAGCGGTTTGGTACACTGTTTGGAATTTGGACTATTTTTCAAACTTGACAAACGTAACAAACTCAAACAACAAAACACTTAAACAAACATCACCACTTTTAACATACAATCTCTAATCATTGTTCGATCAACTTAAATCATTTCACAATCAATTAAGATGGCTAATCTTTCGGAAGATATCCAATGTGCCGGTTCCGATACCCGACCACCTATGCTTGATAGGACTGACTTTGCATCATGGCAACAACGTATTCGATTGTATTGTCGGGGTAAAGAGAATGGGGTGAACATTCTGAAGTCGATTGATGAAGGACCTTTTCAGATGGGAACTATTAGAGACCCAATTGCTGAAGGGACAGAAGGTGCCCAGCAACTAGGTCCCGAACGAGCTCGAGTCTATTCGGACCTTTCACCTGAGGATAAGGATAGGTATAATGCTGACATTCGGGCAACAAACATCCTACTTCAAGGGTTACCAAAAGACATCTATACTCTCATCAATCACTACACTGAAGCTAAAGACATTTGGGATAATGTGAAGATGCTCCTGGAAGGTTTGGAACTGACGAAAGAAGATAGAGAATCACAACTGTATGATGACTTTAAACACTTCATTCAGAACAAAGGAGAAACCATTCACGACTATTATGTTCGGTTTGCCAAGCTCATCAACAACATGCGGAACATCAAGATGACCATGTCCAGAATGCAGCTGAACTCAAAGTTTGTTAATAACATGTTACCTGAATGGGGTAGATTTGTAACAACAGTGAATTTGAACCGAGGTTTGAGGGACTCCAACTATGATCAGCTGTATGCTTATCTGAAGCAACACGAGGCACACGCCAAAGAGAATAAAATGATGTTGGATCGATTCACTCAAAACACTGTTGATCTTCTCGTCTTGATGTCTAATGTTTCATAACAGCAGTACTACTCACAATCATCTACCACTCCACCATCCACACATCTTCAACCACACATTGCTGACAACACTCAACTTGACTCAGGACTCTCTCTAAGGAACAACTTAATTGAGAACTTAACCAACACACTCACCCTACTCACCCAATCATAAAAAACATACCTACCTCAAATAAACAATCAACTCAAAACTTCATTAAATATAAGAAACCAAGCTACAGTTCAAGACGGCAGGGTTGTTGTTCAGAATGTTTAGGGTTGACAGAATTGAGGTCAAGGGAACAATGCACGGGGTGCAGGTGCAACTAGTTATGAGGGAGCTCAGAATAGAGTTGGGAATGCAAATCCAGGTCAAGCAAGGCATATTAAGTGTTGCAACTGCAATGGTATAGACCACATAGCAAGGAACTGCACTCAGCCCAAGCAACCATAGAACTCAGAATACTTCGAAGACAAGATGTTGCTGATTGATATGTGAGAAATCACATATCCGTTTTATACCAAAAATGACCCTAAAAAGATGAAAAATGTATATATTATGCTTGTATATGGTGTATTTTGTCTTTTGTGATGTGTAGGTATGGATATTACAAAATTACAAGAAAAGAGTCAAAAACCGGATAAAAATGAACACGAGACTGAAAGAGTACACAAGAGCCAGGAATTTATCAAACAAAGGTCAACAATGGTCAACCTTGGTCAACATATATGAAGACAAAAACCCTTGAAAATACCAAATAGCCCTTGAATGCTAAATAATTTCACCTTAAATCACAATTCCATTTACACTGTTAGTCCTTTGTTAGTCCTTTATAACTAATAAGGACTAACGGTCGTTAAAGTGAATCGTTAAGCCTTAGTTAAATACCCAAAAGCCTAAAACCCTCAGCCTAATCCTTTTATTATAAAAACACAGCCCAAGTCAACCCTTTTATAACCGGGTCAAACAAAGTTATAAAAAGAA
Source organism: Tanacetum coccineum (assembly GCA_026074375.1). Lineage (NCBI taxonomy): Eukaryota > Viridiplantae > Streptophyta > Magnoliopsida > Asterales > Asteraceae > Tanacetum > Tanacetum coccineum. The sequence goes on along the minus strand of BQNB010013055.1, from coordinate 8,598 downwards.
AAAAGGCGCGAATTAGTTTTTACTATTCATCATCATCCCTAATTAACCCTGAGTCAAATTAAAAAGGTAAAACTCACTTCCCTTCACTATTCTCTATGTATGCGTCTATGCGTATCTTAAACCTTAACCTAGGATCTCCTTTTATACACCACAAGGAGTCCTTTACAAGATAACTATCAAATCATAATCACATACAAATCTTCCTAAAATATAAAAGATATACATTCCTTATTTATCTCCATGCATCCTTATCTCCAAGTCAGCAACTTTGACCATCAGCAGTGTTAATCATTCTTCTAGCAGTATTAACTAACTCTGGCAGTACTAAGTATGTACTGGAAGTACTAACTCCATTAGTACTGTTAGTTATACCTTGGCAGTATTAACTCTTATGAAGATTTATTCCCAACATATTTGCTCCGGAACCTAGTTCTGAAGCATCATCATCCAGGGATGTTAGTTCAGCAGAATCAACCTATGTCACTCAAACACATCATCATCTTAGGAAATGGAGCAAGGATAACCCACTTGATAACGTCATTGGCAATCCCTCTAGACCAGTATCCACCAGAAAACAACTTGCAATCGATGCCTTGTGGTGCTTGTATAACTTTGTCCTATCAAAAGTCGAACCGAAGAACTTCAAATCTGCCATAACTGAAGACTCTGCTAGTTTCAAGACATTGGCAAGATGAATTCACGAATTTGATCCGATCTTCAAGAATGGGAATTTATGTACCCTTCAACCAGACTGTTTCATGATTATTGCTCTCAAGTGGATTTACAAAGTTAAGCTTGATGAGTACGGTGATGTTCTAAAAAACAAGGCAAGGTTGGTGGCCAAGGGATATCGACAAAAGGAGGGAATTGATTTCGAGGAATCCTTTGCACCGGTTGCACGCATCGAGGCTATAAGAATCTTCATCGCCAATGCCGCTAGTAAAAACATGATCATCTATAAATGGATGTCAAGACAGCATTCCTTAATGGCGAGTTGAAGGAAGAAGTCTATGTTAGTCAACCAGAGGGATTCGTTGATCCGGACTATCCAACACATGTTTGTCGTTTGAAGAAGGCTCTGTATGGTTTAAAGCAGGCTCCTTGGGCGTGGTATGACACCTTGTCACTGTTTCTTCTGGACAACAAGTTCTCCAAGGGTGCAGTTGACCCGACATTATTCACTCGGAAAACAAGCAAACATATTCTTCTTGTTCAAATATATGTAGATGATATCATATTTGCCTCGACCGACCCTAAAGCATGTGACATATTTTCCAATGAGATGAGTTCTAAATTCCAAATGTCAATGATGGGACAAATGTCTTTTTTCTTAGGATTACAAGTTTCTCAAAATCCCAGAGGCATTTTTATTAATCAATCAAAATTTGCTCTAGAAATATTAAAGAAATTTAGGATGGATTCGTGTGACCCTGTTGATACACCCATGGTGGATCGACTTAAACTGGATGAGGACCCCTTAGGGATACCAGTTGACCAAACTCGATTTCGTAGAATGGTCAGCTCCCTAATTACCTTAACTGCCAGTATACCCACCTTGTATTCGCAGTATGCAAGTTGCTAGGTAACATGCATCGCCTACCAAAAAGCACTTGAAGCACTTAACGGGTCAATCGGATAAATCTCAGAGGAACCATTAATTGGGGACTTTGGTATCCGAAAGACACCGCTATGGCACTAACGGCCTATGCAGATGCGGACCATGCAGGTTGTCAGGATACACGAAGAAGTACGTCAGGAAGTGCTCAATTCCTTGGAGATAAATTAGTCAGCTGGTCATCAAAGAAACAGAAGAGCACTGCGATCTCAACCACAGAGGCTGAATACATTGCCATGTCTGGATGCTGTCTCAGATACTTTGGATGAGGTCACAGCTAACAAACTACACTTTTGCCTTCAATAAGATTCCCCTGTATTGTGACAACCGCAGTGCTATTAGGCTCTCTTGCTGCAAGACCAATAACCAGCACGCTCCAGGTCCAATCACCATGACATCCGACACCATTTCATTAGAGAGCGGGATGAAAAGGGTGCGGTTGAATTATACTTCGTGACGATGGATTATCAGCTTGCGGACATATTCACCAAGGCATTACCTAGAGATCGGTTCGAATTCCTTCTCCCGCGTCTTGGTATGAAGGGTATGACTCTAGAAACCCTTAAACGTCTTCAGAGGGATCAGAGGAGTAAAGGATGGTCTTCTTATATCCTATGTATATTTGTATATAGTTAAACACAAAAACAAAATACAAAAGTATAAAACCTATATAAACCATAAAAATTCAAAAATAGAAAATACCAAAAATATTTTTCAAGACATGTCTTCTGTAAATCGATAACATTTACAGACCTAGAAATGTCATTCAATAATGACACGGGTCTTTAAATAAAGTTCGAGCGGAAGTTCAAACTGTTTTAAAACATGTCTAGCCCGCTTTTCAAATTGAGGAATGCATGACGCCAAAAAGACAACTATTCCTAACAACGGGTAATTAATTTTTCCCGGGCACGGATTACTTAATATCCGTGCATCCAAGGATTAATGTACGTTTCAGTGCGTTTTTCCTCTTTCGGAAGAGAAGTCTTCCTTTTATAACCAAATAATTTTCTTCTTAATTGATTCTTCAAAAATTATTTGTGTTAATCACGGTGGAAAAGTGTTGTTGGAAATTCATCAAATCTGGTTTTTCAAAATAAACTTTTCAACTCAAACAACGACTACAGCTCTTTAAATAGAAAACGGGTCATTGTTTGAGGGGGAGAGTGATTTCAAGTTTATTGCATCAAACGGGTTTCTAGATCACATCATACAATTAATGGAAAAGGTTTTGAAATAATACGGGGTTATAATTTGAGGGGGAGTTAATTATTTTTAACTCAAAGGGCCAATATTGTCAGTAGGAAGAAAGATTAGGGACTTATGTGCAATATGCTAACTGTTTCCTAGCTCTTTTAAATCTACAGGGACTGAATCTGCCATCCCTCAAACTTACTTAGCTTTAGAAAATCAATAAACCAATAATAAAAGAAGCTAGAAACTCCAAGGACCAAAACTGCCAAAACAGAAACCTTAGGTATATAAGGCAGCGGTTTGCCATAACCGGTCAAACCTTCTTTTCTTGGTCAAACTTATTAAAACACACACACTCTTTCGCAAACCGCCACCACGATCTCCATCATTTGATTCTCGATTTCCTGAGTTTTTCTTGCTAAGGTAATCATAAAACTTCGTTCATTACCTTTAGATGATAACATAGGTTAAGGGAATCAATCTAAAACACTCTTAATCACGTCCAATGACAAGGTTCGACCAAGTTTTTGATCTAAATGCTAAATGATGCTTGGAAATGGCCATTGATAGGTGGGATAGATGCGGATGGGTGTGGTGAACACCCTATCAGGGCTAGATTAGGATAAATCTTTCACAATATGATGCCATGATCTAGGTTAAACTCGTTCTTTAATTAAAATTCCATAAAGTGTGTAGATTAGTGTTTTTATTGCTGGGAAATGTTGTTTAGGAATAGATATGCTAGTTTGATGTTCAAGTTTGATCACTAATCTCTTATCGATCAAATATGATGATTTTCATGTGAATGTTGACTTTTGAAAGTCAACTGTCATTGTTTGTTGTTTTGAAGTGTTTGTGAAGTCATGAATATGATTAGGAAGGTATTGAAAGCCACAAGTGCATGTCCCTTAGTGCTTAAGTTAGTATTTGAGTGCGTTTGCATTTTATATTGCTGGTAGCGGGTTGATGAATATTCATGGTAGCGGTTTGACAAAGTTTTCTTGATAGCGGTTTACCTGAAAATGGTTGATAGCGGTTTGCTTAGATATACCTGTTAGCGGTTTGATGATATATGTATATTTTATTATAAACAGGCAAACCACTATGAGGTATAAAGATTTTTGTGGCTTAAGTGATCGTTTGTGACATGTATCTAATGTAATGAGATAGATTAGGTTGTTTCTGATGCGTGCTAGGAGATTCAAATGAGCTAGGATGCCTGGAATTGTGTTTTGTGTTGCCAAAAAGTAAGAAAATTGAATTCAAGTTTAGTTCTCTTCATAGCGGTTTGCATTGGATGCTAGATGGCGGTTTGCCTTTGTTGCTAGATAGCAGTTTGCCATTGATATGCTTTATAGCGGTTTAATGTTGCCTCATAGCGGTTTGATGAAAATATGAATATTTAAATGAAAGTAGGGAAACCGCTACGAGGTAGCGGTTTGATTAAAAATAAATATAATATTCGTAGCTGTTTGGTCATAGCGGTTTAATTAAAATGAATAAAATATTCGTAGCTGTTTGGTCATGGCGGTTTGATTAAAATGAATAAAATACTCGTAGCTGTTTGATCATAGCGGTTTGATTAAAAATGAATATTATATTCGTAGCTGTTTGGTCGTGGCGGTTTGATCATTCCGCTACATAGCGGTTTGATCATTTGCCTCCACAGCGGGTTGATTAACTCTCCTCACAGCGGTTTGGCTCCAAGTGGGTAGTGGTTTAGGACTAAATCTCAAAGTGTTTGCCCATTAGTCCCAATACCCTCTCAAGGCCCAATCCAAAGGCACAATTACCTCGTTAACACCCATCCGGGACTTGTTAACCTGTTTGTGTTCATCGAATATCCTTGACCAACGTGGACTTAATCTCACCATAATCAATCGAAGCATGTCAATGTTCTCATCTAACATCAAGATATATATCATGTCTGCCTGTCTCTGTTGATATCCTTGTGCAGACAAAATGGCTGATGAGAATGTTCCCGCTCCTGCTCCCACAAGATCTGATGATCAGATTCTTCCTTTTGCTGCGTGGGTGCCTATCGGAAAGAGCAACCATGTCTTGGATCTTCAAAAGAGGCAAAAGAACCCAATCTTTCAGATTGCTGTGGATATTCTACAAAACACAAACTTCTTCAGGGCATTCACTGCTTCTGCCTCGGTTCCAGCTATCTACATTCAACAATTCTGGAACACGCTTACATATGTGGAAAAGGCTGGGACTTACCGATTTCAGCTGGATGAAAACTGGTTCACACTGGATGCTAATCTTCTGAGGGAAGCTTTAGAGATAACCCCCATTGATCAAGCTCACCCGTTTGTGTCACCTCCTTCGGGTGATGCAATTATGGACTTCGTGAATGAGCTGGGTTATCCGGAGGTGATTCACTTTGTGTCAAGTATGGCGGTGAATCACATGTATCAGCCATGGAGAGCAATATTGTCTATGATCAACCAATGTCTCACAGGCAAGACTTCTGGGCATGATAGGCCCAGATATCCGGTTCTTCAGATAATTTAGGGAATAATTACAAGTACTAATGTTGACTATGTTGAACTTATGTGGGAAGAGTTCGTGCAAGCTATACAGACCTTTCTTACTAATAAGGCCAATTTGGGCAGTCCCACTAAGAAGGGCAGGAAAGACAAACCTTACGTTATTCCTTATTGTTGATTCACGAAGCTTATTATCTGTCACTTAGGAAGAATTCATAATTTTCACCAAAGATCAGCCATTTCATTTAATCTTGCTGAAGAAGACCTCAGACTCGGTAATCTCAAATTGTTTCCAAAGGCGAAATCGATGAAGTATTTGGAATGCCAATTCCCAACGAGCTGATCTCAAACAATATCAGGAATGCATCATACTACAATGCTTATCTGAAAATGGTCGCAAAGCATGATCAGAAAGTTGCTGCCGAAAAGGAAGGAAAGAAGAAATCTGTAAGTACAAGCAACCAAAGCCAAAAGCCTGCTATCGTGAAGTCAAGCAAACCGCAGCACCTGCCATCGAAAACTTAAGGTAAACCAAGGAAAAACATTCATAGGCGTCTACTGCTAAGCCACCAAGCTGAAGCCTACCAAAGAAATGTCATACAAGGCTACACCACTCAAAAAGACGGCAGGGTAAGTTGCAAAAGTTCGTAACGTGAAGAGCTCTTTCCAATTGGTTGATGAAAACCAAACCCCCACCCACCCCCCCCCCCCACCCCCCCCCCATGATGAAGAACCAAGCTCATTTTTGAACTTGTACCTGAGCCTTGAACAAGAAGTGCTGGTGAAGAATATGATATGGAAGTGCTTTTCCAGATGAAGTCTAGAATCGTTTTCAGTCACAGGGTCATGCACTTGTTAGGGTGTGGCCAAGTTAAAGACACCTGTTTGTGAGGCATCGACTACTCATTGTAGTAGAAGGCAAGGGTAAAGCCATTGTCACTGAAGAACAAGTTGTCCAATTTCTGCTAGCCCTACATACACCAAAGAGGAGAAGCACTACAGACTAATTCCATACTCCAAAGGCGGACTCCAACTACTGAAGAGGCATCAACTGGACCCTCTGCACAACCACTGGATGACACATCTGCCAATATCATTCGTGACTCTCCGTCTCCTGCAGATGCTGAAACAGGTGCTAGATCAGATAAGACAAGCAGTGGAGGTGATACGGAGATAGTGCAAATTACTGAAGAACTAGAAGATGATGTAGAGAAACAAGAAAAAGTCGAGGCAAAAATGGTGGAACTTGATCAAGACCAGGCTGGATCAGACCCTGGTGAAACTCTTGAATCTCGACCTCAACTAGAGCAGGTACACATGGAAGAAGACCAGGCTGGACCAGACCCTGGAATAAGCCGTGTGGTTCTTACTAGACTAGACCCTGAGCCCACACACGACGAATTCATGGTTGATTTGTATCCTAAGGTTCAAGAGAGTTTGAAGTTTCCGGCTGATAAACATGTCATCCTAAAGGATCCTCTAAGCTCAACCGGGAATCTCTCGTCAATGAAGAATCTGGAGGATGCATATGCTATTGGGGATCAATTCATTAATGAAAAATCCACTGATGATGAACCGGGAAAACTCAATGTGGAAGCTGAAGTGGTCTCCATGGTTACTGTTCCAATATATCAAGCGTCATCCTCTGTTACTCATGCTTCACAACAGGTTATTGATCTTATTTTCCAAACTCTCACCTCCTAAACCTGCATCATCTACCACTCAAACACCAATCTTTACAGCAACAACAATGACAACAACAACACCCCTCCTACCTCCTCCACAACAACAAAGCATAACCGAATCTGAGTTAGCTGAATGTGTCGCGGCTCTTGAGAAGAAACTTTCGGACTTAGAGCACACTAACAAGAATCTCGATAACACCACTCAGAATCTTAGATCTAGGTTCTATACTTTGGAGCTTAGGGATTTGCCTCATAAGATTAATGAAGCTGTCCGTAAAAATGTCAAAGAGGCTGTCCAAATAGCTCTACAAGCTCCCCTTCAAATCGCTTCAGAGACTTGCCCGAAGAAGATATGAAAGAAATGCTTCACCAAAGGATGTTCAAGAGTGGTACATACAAATCACTTCCAGAACATATCGCTCTTTATGAAGCATTGGAGGTATCTATGGCACGAGCTCGAAGGGACGAATTCCTTGCTGAAAAGGACAAGTCACGCAAGCGACGTCATGACGATCAAGATTCTCCTCCTCCTCTACCTGATTCGGATCTCAGTAAGAGGCGACGACATGACACTGGCACTTTTGGTTCATCAAAGCCTCCAGCTTCTTAGTCATCAGCATGGAAAAAGTCTGACACTTAAGATGCTCCTTCAAGCTCCTCCAAGAAACAATCCGGTCCTTATGATGAGCAACCATTCGAAGACATACTATTCCTAGATTCTGCCAATATATCTGATTCAGAAGACACTGGTTCTGCACATCTTCCATATGTCAAGCCTAGGCCAGAATGGTTGAAGCTGATTCCAGAGGACGATAAACCAGCCCCTCCAGAACCTGCCTGGGTCATTCTTACATCCCACGTTCCTAGAGCGAAACAACGGCCAATAGCTTTAGCTACCACGTAACAAATCTCTGGCAGAGACTCGTATACTTGAAAAGACTGGGGATATGCGGACGTTTATGAACTGGTATTGCCAGAAGATGGGAAAGACCAAGCTTACTTAAGCAGGTCTTGAAGGTCAAGCTTATGAAGTCGTTAAAGCTTTCTACCCAGATGTTGTTCATCTTGAGTTCCAGATGGAAGAGGGTCACAAGATGCTTACAGATCAGATTGACAGGACTAATCCAGAAGGTGATCAAGTCAGGATAGACATTAACAGACCTCTGCCTCTCAATGGTCCACCAGGTCATGTCGCTGTTTAAACTCAGTTCTTTTTCAATCACAACTTGGATTATTTGTGATATGGCAGCAAGGGAAGCGGACAGGCTTTGTCAATTTCCAAGATGAAAGTTGCTTGCTATCATGACTTTGGACTTGAACTACTTGTACCTGAGCATATGTGGATCGATGACGTCTGCACCTATGACCTAAGTGCCTCTTATGGTATCTCTCATTGGTGGTTTAATCGTCAGAATTCTACATTGACCGAAACACAGCTGAATCAAGCTGCAAGGTAGTCAAAACTCACATGCGTATACTTAGTGTTGTCAGAATAAAAGCCTACTCTTGCTACGGGTACGACTACATGAAAGAGATCACACTGCACAGAGCTGATCATCAAGAATACACGATTGCCGAAAAGGACTTCAAAAACTTGTATCCCAGTGAC
>BQNB010013054.1:0-77935 GCA_026074375.1 Tanacetum coccineum | reverse complement strand
TTTAAATGCCCTAATTTATAAAATTAATTTAAATCTAAATCCATCATAATCAAGTTACTAGAAAAATTAAACGAACTAGAATTAAAAAGTCGAATCGTACCTTAAAGTGAAACCCTAAAAATTTTCGTCTTCTCTTTTCTCCTTCCTTATGGCCGGCCAAATTAAGTAAATGGGGAGGGTTAGGGGTTTTAACCTTGTATTTATAAGCACCTAGATAGAATCCTAGCCTAAATCTAATTAGGTCTTAGAGATAAACTAGGATTCTAATTATTTATTTATTATTTTTCCTTTTTTTTCTAATTTTCGGAACACTATTCATCTAATAAAAAAAAATATTAAATTTTTTTTTTTAAATAAATATTTACAATATAACCTCAAGTTTTTGTAAAAAAATTTACTTATTTGGCTAAACCTTTTTGCATAAAGGCAGTTTCCTACCTTTCTAAAAATAACTTTTCATTTTCAACCTAACTTTCTAAAAATAGAAATTTTACATTTTCTCAACTAAACTTCTAAAGTCAAAATTTATCTTAATGTACTAACACGAAAATACATATACGTACTTATACTTACACACTTAACACGAAAATGCTCAAATCTTAATAATTATTTCCTTGTCATTAAAAATGAACGAAATGAACTCAACCATCAATCTAATCTCATTGAGATGATCACACTCAATAGATTGATTACCAATAACTCACATAAACGCACAAAACCACATAAAATCACATAAAATCATATAAACCAAACATTGCAACAGGCACATAAGTCAACACTAACGGTTTGACTAACCTGCTCAAGCCATGGTTGTCACATTAGTTATTAACCATGAAAGTATTTTTTGCACTTCCCCTATTAGTGCGACCAATCCATTATTTTCATAAAGTTTGTCGAGTATTTCTAACTACACAATCAACTCTAATATAAAATTCAAATTAACAAAACTCCTAAAATGAATAAACATAACGAAAACCCTATTATGAATCATCATAATAAAAAACCCCAAAAAACACAAATTAAAACGCATAATCATACAAATTAAAAAGAAGATTCAAATTAACAAAACCCCTAAAATGAATCGGGTATAAAAAATTATACAAATAAATTATTTACCTTAATCGAATGTTGTTTCATGCTGTTGGTACTACTAATTTCAATACTGATGATACGCAATACTGAGATGTGAATTGCCATAAAAGACGGTATCAGTTGTCATTCAAATAATGATGTGAATTTTGAAATTAGAAAGTAGAAAAGCGGAGATGAAATAGGAGTATAGCTGAGATGTGAATAGAAAAGTGGGGGTGAAAATATGACGTCAATATATGATGTCAGAATGAGGATTTATGACATTCAAAAAGATTTTCTTTTATTATATATAAAGATAAAGATAAAGATTGGTCTTTAAAGTTTAGTCGTCTCAAATAGTTTAAAAATGCAAAGATTGTCCATGTGGGGAAAACTTTGATGCAAATATCGTCACTGTTGTTAGTTTGTGCTCATGTCATACGGATATTTATACAGCTGAAAATACGTGAGCCTACGGGGTCACACGCGTTTACACTCAGATATTATTCTATTGATGTTTATAATAATATATTTGTATATTTATTATTCATATTGATATACGAATCAATGATGAAACACTAACGGTCGTTAATTAGTTTGTTATGAATAATTAACAAATAAGGCTTTTTAATTAATGAGTAATTAAATGTAATTATCCATAAATAAAGGAAAAGTCAAAAAGTTAACACCAAAGGGGTGTTGTGTGGGTTTTGACCAGATCCAAGCCCAAGGGGGTGATGGGTTGGGTTTTGAGATATCTTTTTCTCTAAGTTATGTATTTTAGTAAAACCCTAAATACATCTACTATATAAGGAGGACCCTAGAGCTCATAACCTTCATCTCTCTTCTCTTTTCCTCCTTGGTCGACGAAAACAAACAACCCACTATAGGGTTTTTTTGTGTTTTGTTATTATTGGTGTTCACTTGATCGTTGGTTGAAGAACTAGCATTCGGGTGGTATTGTTCGACGTGTAGTGTGGATACACGTAGAGGTTACTTATCTTAGTAACTCGTAGTGGTGTTTTGGTTTGCACGTTATTACACCCGTACGTGTACTCGAAGCGTCTTCGATTCATCACTAGCTTGGTTGCTAAAGGTATGTTTACTTGTTTACGTTTTATGTTAATTAGGTATGCTATATGTGATCTGTATCTGCTACGTAGCTCGTTTAATATTAAAGTAATATTTAGATTTTAGACCACGATTTCCAATAGTGGCATCTCGAGCCATTTCATATAGCGTAGTAATTACATAAAACGTAAAAATATGTAAAAAAGTCGCATATATGCAATTATTTTCTTGCATTTTATGTGAAGATATTTTACGAAATTATTTAGAGAAATAATACTTGCCTTAATTATGTCACATAAATAAGGAAACAAAATATGGACATATTTTACATGATATCTAATTCGCTCATTATGTGGTTATTTGCGTTTTAGATTTAATATATATTGTCGCTTATTTATCTTGTTATAAATTGTCAACCATGGTTATGAAGCTTAATATATATTATATGCATGCGTAGTCTAACGGTATGCATGTACTCAAAACCAAGTATGGACTCATCACCCTAGCTTATTAATAAGCTATGGGAGTTAAAGCCTGCCTTTTGGGTTCCTCTTGTTTAGCTAGATGGCTTCATGGTAAGTCTACGTATTTAATTCTTGCACTTTCTTTAAGGTTACTGTGCATTGCTCTATTATCTGTTTATTTCTGTATCTTATCTTGCTTAATAGTGTTAATATATGCTTAATTTTCCTTGGTTTAAGCTTTTGTATCATTTATTTATACTTGTTCTTTTAATATGTCATTTTTAGCTAGCTTTTTCATAAGCTCATTCTGGCTTATTTAGTGTTTCAAAATATCTTTTAGCGTCTTAATTATTTGTTCATTGAGTTAAATCACCAATCTCCGTTTTTAGGCTTATATCATCATAAGGAATCCATTGCTGCGCATTTTTAAGCTCAAAAGTGCTTATTTTCAGTAAATCAAAAACATAGTAGTTTAGTCATTTGTGCTTATTGTGCTTATCCAAATGGCTTATTTAAAAAAGTGAATAGGTGGGCTTAATAAGGACTCATTAGTGAGCTTATTTCCAAAAGCACACTTTTCAGTTTGGCTTATTTAGGATTTTAGCTTATTTTCATTTTGGCTTATTTTAGAAAAAGTTAGAGTTTACTATATTTTGATGCAAAATTGAGTTGAGTTAAGTTGTTTTTGGTTGAAAGGCTTATTTGGAATTAGATTAAGCAACATCTAAGCTTTCCAAAACATCGTTCCTTTTTCATTTGGTTTTAATTTTGAGCTTTTTACTAGCTTATTTTATAAAAAGTAAGTCCAAACCCTTAACTTTCTGCACATCAGCAAGCTTATTTAGGATTTTTGGGGCAGTATTGAGCTGCTTATGTTTTTATAAAGTGCTTTATTAAAGTTGCTTGTAAAAACATGTCCCGTACAACCTTTCGTGTTTAGGTGTTGGCTATATAAAACGATTTTTTAAAATCAGCCGTTTTGGAGCCTCGTTTCTGCTACTTTCTGCAATCAGCAGCTCTTTTGGCTTTTCGGTGGCTTTAATTGAATGGCTTATTTTATAAGTAAAGTGTCTTTATTACCGTTGCTTAAAAAATTGTCCGGACAACTTTCGTTCTCGTATATTAAATTTTCTAGTTTGTTGAGTTTTGGCTAAAAGACGATGTTTTAAAATCGCAACAGTTTTAGGGTATGTTTGGTGCAAAACGGGCCTGGAGCTGGGGCTGGGGCTGGTGTTGGTAGGTGGGATGGAGCTGGCCGGCGGGGGGTGATGGGGGCTAGTATAATATAAGCCGAAATTAAAGATAGAGTTGTATTTTGATTAAACATGTTTGGCAATATGGGTGTGAGCTGGGGACTGTTATTATTGCAAAATCTTTACTAAAAAGGACAAATTACATTTTTTTTTTTTTTTTGGGTTATTAATGTTAGATATTTTTGGTGGCTTATATATAAGCAATTTATGATTCAAAAATGCCCGGCTGTATAGTTTTTAAGCCCTTTCTTTTTGGGGACTTATCTTTATTAAGCCGGCATTATTTTAAACAGAAGCCTCTTTCATAAGACCTCCGCGTTATGAGTTCGACGTGACTTATTTTATATAGCCCGGCTTATTTGTTTAAAAGACAAGCCCCCATAGGCCCATAAAAGCCCCTATCCAAAACACAACTTTAGAGCCTTCCGTCGTTCTGGCTGGTAGCTAGGGTGCACCGTTTCTGCTATGGTAGCTGCACCGTTATTGCTTGGGTAGTGTGATATACAGCCGTCTCCTGCTGGTAGTGCATCGTTCCTGCTGATAGGGTTAAAAAATTTTTTTTTTTTTTTTTTTTTTTTGCCCGTTTTAGGTTTTGTTCTATTAGATTGTATATTATGTAGGGTATTCACGTTATAACTTATAACTAATTTTGCTTCCCGTAGTTATTAGGACTTATAATCAATCAAAATCATTCTCACTCAATCTAAATCAAACCAAGATCAACTTTCAATTGCAGCCTCGTTGGGACATACGACCCGGGAATCATACTTTCGGAATCTTTTTATCATTGATTCTCTTATATATTTTATTTCTAGGTAGGTCTTGACTTTTTACCTTGGTCAAGGGTGAAGAGTTTGGATTTGCCTAGTATTTTATATATGCTATATTGCTTGTCAGAATCATTTCACACTTTTCAAAGTAGCAAGTGCTTGAGCCAAAGTAACTTCATTAACAGTTAAATTTACATCTTTAGCAGCAACTTCTTGTTCTGCAAACACCTCATCACCAGTCAAAGTATTCACATTAAACATCTCTTTATCAGCATCATCTTGAACATTAACCATAGTAATGTCTTCATCTTCATAAGTATCATGAATCCTCCTTCCTTGTTTGGATTCATCCTCACCCAAAACTTCTTCATCTCCAGAGGATTCTACCCTAGCTGTCAAACCAACCTTGTATAGTCTTTTAAGCTTATGAGTTCTTTACTTATTCTTCTTTTCAAGCTTCTTGACCCTCCTTTTCAAACTAGAAATCTCATTATCTTAAGAGGTCTTTGTTGTCTCCAAAGCAAGAACCCTTGTTTGTAAAGTTATACATAATGCCATCAATTCCTCAAGTTTCAGTCTATCCTTACCACTTTGAGGTGTGTTACCTCTTGCGAGTAGTGGATAATTGAAAAGTTTAGATACATTCTCAAACCTTGTTTGAACAATAGTATCCCCCATGGATTTTTGGCACTTGGGACCACCACATGAAGTAGTTCCTAGGGAACTAGATTCATTAGGTGTTGCCTTGGATCGGGTCTTAGTTATGTTACCACTATCCTGCTCTGCTTCTAAGCAAGAAGCAGTAGTGGCAGCCCTCACCAAACTGTCACCCCTCTCCTTATGGACAGCCTCATCTGCTACATGTTCAGTAGGACCACTAAGCTGAGGTACTTAAGTGTCCTTTCTCTTAGGCTTCCTAGGTTTTTGAGTCTTTTGAGGTTGAGTTGATGTTTGAATAATGGTGTGTGTGTGATGGGTATCAATGGGTAATGCTGAACCTTCACCTATTTTAGATTGGTTTTGTACCACCATTGTTGGAAACAAAGGTGTTACTCTACCAGAAAAACCTTTCCCTACCCTTCTAATATTTCCAAATATCTTCTTAGTGTGAGAGGGTGCAATATAAATTCGGTTATGACTTGACATCCCTTTAAGTTATTGATCCAACAAGACATACAAACCTTGGATACATCAAAAATTTACCAGACACATTCTTCAGGTTTTTAAGCATACTTTCAAATATGTAGTTTGAAAAGTTAATCTTCTGGTTTATAGCTAAACAGATGATTACAGATGCCATAGTGCTACTAAACTCATTCCATGCAGTAGTCTTTGAACTTAGACATTATAAAATCGTATGAATGAGGAATTTCCATTGTTAGGAGAAGAATGCTTTATAGAAAGTGAGTTTTTGTGTAATTTGCTCATACCCCATTAATGTAAGTTGTTTAAAGATGGTAGCATTTGGTAGACAATCAACACCTTCAGCATCTTTATGTTGAAGATCTCTTCTAACAATCGACTCAGTGATGATGATCTTCATTTCATCCATTAGGGTATGTAACTATACTTCCCCATTGACAGTTTTGGCTTTGACAGTAAACCAGAACTATTCTATGCACAAAATGTATATAGTGGGATTGATCGTTAGTACATATCTTATAAGGTTTGTGTTGGGAAATAGATTGTAAAAGACTTAATATTGGTAGTATAACAGTTAAGTCTGGTAGTATTAGTTAGTTCTGATAGTACTAAGTTAATACTGGCAGTACTAAGTTAAGTCTGGGAGTACTAAAGTTAGTACTGGAAGAGTAGCAGTACTAAAGTTAGTACTGGTCGTATTTAGTTAAGTCTGTTTTAGTTAAGTCTGTTTATGTAACAGAATAGCAATAGTTATCTTAGAGATATCTTAGGAGATATCTTAGGAAAGGATATGCATTATTCTTTCACACGTTTGTAAAGCCCATTAGGGGTGGAACCCTATGGCATAGAGTTATGTACAATAACAAATAGAAGCATTGAAGCTTAATAGAAATCTAAAGCAAAGTTCTTATTATATTCTTCTTAATACTTGTGTTAAGATTCCGCATTAACACTTGTTATTCGTAGTCATTGTCTCTCACATAGTTGATTTAGATTTATTCAAGTTAACTATTGTCTAACAAAGGCTATATATCCAAGACTTTGGACCTACAAGTGGTATCAGAGCAAATAGAGGGACTCTGAGTAAGAAGAATCACTAGAATCACAAACAAACACTCTCTTTCATATCTAGAAAAATGTCTCAACCTGCTAATGATGAGTTCTCTCAACACCTCAGTGATGATGAAGCATCAAACCATGAAGATGCATCAGACATTCCTTTTTTTAATCAAGAATTGAACTACACACTTCATAATCTCCATAATTCTACATTCACATGATTGCATTCAAAGTTTGATTCGAAGGTACATAAGAAAAGAAAAAAAAGTACAGTATTTGAGTTCTTGGGCAATATGCTGTAGACACTTACTGTATAGATGTTTCCTGCTGACTGTTTATCTTTTGAATTCTGCTTTGGACTAAGTTTAGATTTCTAATATGATTTTTCTCATTAAAAAAATATTTCTAACAAAGTGAGTATAGATCTTTCACATTATTCAGATTTTTCTTCTAGCCAACTACTGAATGACTTGTCTATCTATCCTAGTAACAGAACCATAGTCTCTCTATCAAAGTTGATGAGTTTTGACAGTAATGCCCTAAAAAAACACAAAACTTGTCAATATTTAGGCCCAGTTTAACATGAGACCATAAATAGCATAATAGTAAAATGGAAGACATAAAGAAATACCCATTGCTGCATACTGAGTCCTTTGTGTACTTGTTGGAACGGTACGAAAACCCTTTTTTGAACAAAACACTCGCCAATAGTTTTTTAATATCTTGCCCCATATGTTTGCTCCACCACAAGTATGATTCGGGCATTGCCAGGAGGTAGTTTGGTTAAAGTATATCTGCACATAAACCATCATATAGGATTTAAATCACAACAAAGGTGTAATACAGAGCGGAAACAAGCTTTTACAGAAGGCACTCAAACTTACGGTTTACACATGCCAGTATCTCTATCAACCGCATATTATCTATATTCGTTTACTCTTTAATAATGCAACATTTTTTAATACCATTTCAACCTCACTGTTTGTATTGTTGTGTGCTTCATCCTTCTCTTCTATGTGTGTATTGGTGGGTACATCTGCAATGGTTTCGGGGCGTGGTCTTGGTCTTGGTCTTGGTCTTGGTCTTGGCGCCTTACCATAATGAGCAGCCTCAATGTTAAAATAGTACCCTTTATCTCAAAATCTTGAATGTGTTGTGGGTATGCAAAGCCAATTACCCTCCCAGTACCATGTCACATAAGATAAGTTGTAGTGCCAAATTAAAGAATAACTCTATATGTCCCTAAAGCAGACGTGAATCTTGATTGTATGAATTTGATACTAAGTGTTGGTAACAGGTTGCTAAGGAAAGTGGAGCTAAGTGGAAGGCTATGTCCTAGATTTTCATAAGATCTTTTTTTGAAATCAATCATATGTTGTCTGACACCAAGGTTATCCTGTTGCCTAATTTTATGTGTTCGTGTTTTCTTAATTTAGGTAGAAAAGCTCCTTATGTGCAATACAAAACGACGCATACGCTGGTTCATCTTTTTAATGTCTATACACTCAGCATAGGTTGTTTACCAGTTACTAAAACTAATTGTCTTCTTTGTTGGATTTCGTATGCAACACTACATGCTATTTTGTCGAACGTGCAACTCACTCATTGTTAGAGAATTGGCAAAGAATATGTCAATGATTTTAGAGGTTGTAATTTGATAACTCTTTATCTTTTTGTTTGACTAGACAATAATACTAATATGTATGTACAGTGTGATACGTACAATATGTATATTAATTATGGTATAATATTTTTGCTATTATGGAAGGGAAAATATTATTGTATTAGAATTGTTACAAGGAAATGGATATACGTATCATTCGTATTGCATGGACTAAAAGTGTTACAATTCATTCAAAAAAGTGTTGCAAGTGTGTACTAAAAAAACCAAAACTATTGCATTTAATAGATTAAAGTGTTGCAATTATAGTGTTACTAAATAAGATCGTGTTACACTTTAGCGAATAAGTGTTGCACATTAGTAGAAAAGTGTTGCATTTAGTTGGTAAGTATGTTTGTAGTTGATGCAAAAAAGTGTTGCAGTTGAATGTCAAAAGTGTTGCCATTGAAGGTAAAAGATGTTGCATCTGAGTATAAAAGTGTTGCACCTTAAAGTATTGCATTTGCTAAACATAAGCAACACTTTCAGAAAGTGTTTCATAATCTTATAAAAAGTGTTGCTTAAACCTAAGGCAACGTTACATAAGGCAGCACTTGGTAAAGTGTCACATTAGGCATAATGCAACATTATAGAGACATAATACAACACTTTAGTGATGTTGCTTTAGATTCATTTTGTAGTAGTGTAGAATAATCAGAAGTCCCAACAGATTGGAAGTGACTTTGTGATGTACAATAAAGCTTGTTTTGTATATGGAAGTTTTGACCATGTGCAGGCTGACTGCAATTACCATCAAAGGGAAAGGGTGGTATCTGGGAATAATTATACAAGGGTGAATTACAATTATTCTGCTAAAAAGGCTCACCCTAGTGCTCACTGAAACATGGTTCCAAGAGAAGTTTTAATGAAAACTGGCCTAAGATCACTTAATACTGCTAGGCCTGTTAATACTGCTCATCCCAAAACTACAGTTTATAGTGCTAGGCCAATGTCACATTTTTCTAAATCAGCACAATCAACTGTAAAGAGGACCTATCAAATAAGAACAACATTAACTAATAAAAATTTTAGCCAAAAGGTTAATACTGCTAAGGGAAAATTTTATACTGCTAGGCTAAAAGCAGTTAATACTGCTAGGCCAAATTCAGCAGTAGTTAATGTTGTGAGGGCAAATCAGGTTAATGCTGTTAAGGCCTTAGCATGTTGGGTTTGGTGACCTACCAAACTTAATAGTGCATCAATTACTTTGAAGAGACATAATTATGTTGATGCACAAGGCAGATCCAAATCAGTGATGGCTTGGGTCCCCAAAGGAAACTAATTTCCTTATTTTTATGTGCAGGTTCATCCATAAAAAGAAGATCAAGGCTAGGTTGATAGTGGGTGCTCAAGGTATATGACAGGGAAAATGTCTTATCTCTCAAACATCAAGAAATTTGATGGAGGATATGTTACATTTAGGGTAGGAGCCAAAAGAGGAAAAATTACTGGTAAAGGAACTCTTAAAACTGGTAAGCTTGATTTTGAGGATATGTACTTTGTCAAGGAGTTATAGTTTAACCTTTTTAGTGTTTCACAGATGTTTAACAAAAAGAACAGTGTTATTTTTACTGACACTTGATGTTTTGTTCTGTCTCCAGACTTTAAGTTAGCTGATGAAAGTCAGGTTTTACTTAAAGTTCTTAGAAAGAACAATATGTACAGTGTTGATATGAAGAATATTGTCCCTAAAGAGAGTTTAACTTGTCTTATTGCAAAGGCCACACTTGATGAATCAATGCTATGGCATAGGAGGCTAGGTCATGTAAATTTTAAAATTATTAATAAACTTGTTAAAGAAAATTTTGTGAGAGGTTTACCTACAAAACGTTTTGAAAATGACCAAACTTGTGTTGCTTGCCTTAAGGGAAAGCAACTGTAACACCCCCAAAATGGGTCGCAGCGGAATATGATATTCCGGGGGTATTACTTCATAGATCAATAGCACAAGATATGAGAACGACCTCCAAAAGAGTCTTTTGAAAACTGATACATTGGAATTCATAAATGGTTTGTTACAAAAGCCCATTGGCTTAAATTGTTCAACTTGAAAGGTAAAGATTTCACAACATAACAATATCCCAAAATGTAATGCACGCAAATCTTTGTTGTGATGTGACTTCAAAAGACGACCATCCAATGTACCCATGACTTGCACCTTATTGACCTGAGAAACATGTTTAAACTGTCTACAATAATGTTGGTGAATTTATAGGTTTATAAATTAAATAAAGCGGATAGCAAGATTTCCCTGTAATAAAGTAACGAATACAATATCACAAAAATATATTACGATATGCGCTAAGCTCATGACACCGAAGCTAAACAATGTATGTATATCAAATACATATAAATGATGATGCCCAATGTAGATGTTCAACCCATAACATCTATAAGTCCAAAATGGTATACGTTCGTCATTCTCGGCAAACCGGTAAACTAGCAAGCGCTACTTGCCCGAACGGGGATGTTAATTCCTAAATAGATCTATTCATAACATTCACGCTCACATAATGCAATTAACAATTACATATATGCAATTAACAGTTCATGATGATGGGCATAGTGGGTTATAGCTACTTAGGCAAACTCGTAATATTTGAATTAAAATGTACTTGCATCCATTTTGTAAAACAAACATGATTTCATCCCCGAGATTTGATAAATGATTGAAAAGTGTAAGAAGGGGACTATAAACTCACCTTAATGATAAAATGAGGTAGCAACGAATATGAAGCGAGCAAGGTAAATGGTGCATGCAAAAACAATGCAAACTCTATCCGCTACCTAAACAAATAATACACATATTACTAATAATGTAATACTACAATGTATGCAATCTCGTCCTTAGTATTGTGCTTGAGTTGCGAAAATATTAAATGTTTAAAATATGGTTATCCATGAAAATTGGCCAAACATATTGGGTCATAATTTCTTACCATTAAACATGTAGATTACGATAGCGGACATTTCAAAAACTAGGTCGTAAGTACTCCTCTAGTTAATTCAGTCGAAACTTGGTTTGGTCTCTAAGCATGGCAAATAAATGGACAAAGTCGTGACAAAACGAATTTAAAAGTATTAATACTTAAGTCTTTATTTATAATGTTTTGGGAGAAACATAGAGTTTTACAATCAATTTCTGGATTCCTTACATAATGAATTTACAAACCAAAAGTAGATTTGAAAACTAGGCCAGGTCGTCTATAACTTTTGTCATTTAAGTTTTGTTCAACAACGTCGTTTAAAGGGTCAAAAACGTGTCTAATCATGGGGGTGTCGCTACTGGGTTTAAGCAGAAAACAATATTTTGGCCAAGTGTTTTATAAGTGATTTTTGACAGATTTTGGTCGTAGATTGTGAACACGTTACTCAGTATTATGACAAGGCAAAAACATATTTGAAAACTAGGCCAGCTCTACTACCATTTGCCCTTTATGAGTTTAAGTCTTGCTGTGTCTAAAATAGTTAAAAACGAGGCCAAAGGTGAGGGTGTTGCGACCTAAATTGCCAGCACTTTTAACTGTTGGAACATCACTAACTTACTACTCAGTTTGCGAGTTCATTACTCAATATCATGACAAACTAAAAATACCTATGTAAACTAGGCTAGGTCTACTACAATTCACCTTTTATAAGTTTAATGGGCCGAGGTCGTTATCATGGTCAAAAACGAGGCCAAAGTAGGGGTGTGCGGCCTATTCTGCCAACAGTACTAACTTTAGGCTCAATTTGCACGCTCGTTACTTGACCATTTTGGATGATTCCACTTGCTAAATGAAGCTCACCGTGTCAACTACAAAATGCCCCTATGTGCTGACCTTATCTCCAAGTTTAAGTGGGTCGAAGCAAGGCCTAAAGTCAACCCGACAGGACAGTTTTTATACATAAAATAATGAATTTTGAAAGTCCGTTTCCCGCTTCGTTATAAGGTGTTATGGGTTTAAATTTCGCGTGAACACTACTCCTATACTATGTTAACGAGTGATAAATCCATAATTTTCATTGGTCAAGTTTGTATACGGGTTTCTCAATGAACCCGTATACATCAGTAAACACGCTACATCTTATGTATATGGTTTTCATCATGCCTTTTCTCTTTAGGTTTTTCTCAAGCATAAGTAGTCTAAGCAACAAGAATGCATTTAAATGAATGACATAAATCATGAACATAGAACTCACAATGCACGGTTGTGTGAAAGGTTTAAACCAAGCGAAAACCCTACTTTCTGCCTTCAATATCCTACGACACAACTCACTTCCTAATTCCTAGGCTTAACCGCAATTTATACCCACTCCTTGCCTTATACTTGAACACTAAAATCTCACTTTTTGCTTGCTTGCTTGTCGACTAAAAGAGAGAACCAGAAGGGACGAATTTGGATTAGGTTTTTTAGGGTTTTTGTTATTCTATGTCTGATGAAGGCATAAGGGTGTGGGTTGTTGTGTTTGCTGGGAACAACAAGGCCTTGTGAGGAATAAAACTTATAGATTTTTGAAGTGATTTTGTTTGTGAAAACAAGAATGATGGGTGCCATATTTATACACTCATGTGAGGAGGGTTTACTAGTCAAATTTGGGCATCACATGTTTATGTAAATGAATTTGTGGTAAGACACCTTGTTACAGGGAATTAAAGGTGAAAATTGTTTATACATTGAAGAGATTATAGGATGTTGGAAATGTTTATATTTGTTGGAGTATGGAGTAGTGGGGAGGAAGGGTTTAACCGATGGTTTAAGGAGAGAAAAGAGGACTTTGAAAGATTTTGTGTATATCTTCTTTATTTGAAAGCATGTGCAGATTTAGGGAGGGTATTTTCGACCCATAGATAGTTTATAAGTGTGTACAAGTTTTATCTTAAGGGTACCAGTGTTTTAGTTTTCTATAGTTCATGACATTTCACTTTGGCATGATTTTTGGATTAGTTCTTTTTTGATCGAATTTTTAATGAATATGAATGTATGGTGTATATTATTCGAGTGAACAATAGGAGAGGAAAGGCAAGAATCTTGGTCCAAGCATGGAGTCGTGTGAGGCCTTAATGAATTTAGTTGACATTTTAAGCTAAACGTTGAACCTTTAGTCTACGCGATTTAGTCTACGCGGTTTAAATGAAAAAATACATCAAATAAGCTTCAAAATGAATTCATAAAATAGCCGAAGTTGTTAACACGACATGAAAATGTGGAAATGTTATAGTCTTCCCCCGTTAAATTGGCTTTGTCCTCAAAGCTTTAAGACTAGTTGCTTGACGAAGATACGGTCTTAGTGAAGAGATGTGGGTACGTCTTCTTGAATTGGTCTTCTCGCTCCCATGTGAATTCAGGACCTCGTTTAGAGTTCCATCTAACCTTGATGATGGGAATGCGACTTCCCTTCAATTGCTTGATTTCTTGATCTATGATCTCCACTGGTTCTTCAACAAAGTGGAGCTTATTATCAATACGGAGCCCAACCAATGGTATCACAAGTGATTCATCAGACAAACATTTTTAACACCCCCATTTTTACATATAGCAGCGGAAGCTAATCTGGGGTATTACTTCAAGGTACAACAGTCATAATCATAGAAAACGAATCAAAAAGAGTCGTTTATGAAAATAAGTTATCATTCATTATTTCTTTAGAGTTTTTACAAAAGAGAGGTCCCAACATCTGTATTTACAAAGTGTGAATGATAACGGTTTTTCCATCTTCATGTCCTCGCCACTCCGTGCCATTAGTTACCTGAGATAGAACATGCTAAAAAGTCAACACAAAGGTTGAGTGAAATCCATAGGTTTAAGTAATAAAATTTGAATGCAAATGTGATATTTGGGTTACGTTGATATACACCCAGTATTGAAAACATAATTTATTATTGCCATTAGCTCATGAATCCGATGCCTTAGGTTATAATGATAATATTGCCCCTGCGGGCACCTTTGCCAAAATACCCGCGTGATTTCTAATGATGTGCAATTGGTTACACGTAACTGGGTACACCAACGGGGAGTCCAGCCCAAATATATATATTCACAACATTCGCGCTTACTACGGAGAGTAATTAACGGTTCATGATTATGGGGACTTAAAGGCAAAGAAGTTACTTAGGCAATAGTAAATTGAAATAGCATACAGAAATAATTGCATTCATGTTTATAGCATGTATCCCCCTCGCGGGTTTATAAAACATTTGAAATATTGAAATGCGAGGCTATGAACTCACCTGAACAGTTATAGGGAAATTGATAGCTAATGTATAGGGAATGAAAGTAACGGCTTCAACACGGCAATCACAGACAACCTGGGTTAATATATGGCAAGTCTTAGTTTGATTGTATATATAAGTTTTTGGATATCGATGTTGGTTTTGATATAAAAATTATCATAACACCGTTCGGGCCATCATAGTTTAGAAGTCATTCAGTAAACGTTTGTGGAGCTAGGGCACTTTAAATCGTAAACCCAACAACTCAGACAGAACGTAATACCAAGATGAAACTTCTTAATATGAAGCTCCCTAGTATTGTGGTATGATATGGATCCGGGACATGATTTTTGAAAGCACATCGATGATGAATGATATAAGGATTAGAACATAAGCAGTTTTAAGCATTTTATTCAATATCTAGAGATGTTAAGCACTTTCAAGTGTTAATTAAAGTAATGTCCCTTGTGAAATGTTTTGAATGTGTTTTTTTATACTTTTTCAAAATGTTACAATTTTAGACCCTTGAGTTTGAAGAGTAGTAGAATATACCCTTGGAGTTTGCACTTTTACGACTTTGGTCCTTCAAGTTTAAAAGATATACCAAATAAACCTTGTACTTTAAAAAGTGATATAGTAGACCCTTGTAGTTATAAATTTGATAAAATGACACTTTTAGTCCTTTTAGTTATAAGTTTCTAAAAGTTACGATATATACCCCTTGCATAGATTATAATTACAAAACATGTCCAAATTGCCATGCAAGCTTATTTTAACATTTCAATAGACATTTATAAGTTATAGATAAACAAATTATGAAGATTTAACACAACGCAAGTTTATATTAACGATTCGTTAAGCTAGAAAGCAAAACGGGTCAAATTAGGGTTTCAAAATGAAAACGCGCGGGTTTTAAGTTCAAATTCTTTCATGACTTATCAAAGCACTTATTTTAACATTATATAGATTATTAGGATAGATTATAACAATAGTTTTCAAGTTTAGATCATAGATTAAGTAAAAACATGAAATTAGGGTTTTTAGGTGTAAACGTGTTTGGATCACAAAAGGAAAACAAACATAGGTTTTTTGGATTTTCGAAGCTTTAAATTAAGATTTTTATCATGATCATAAGAACATTATAAAGTTAATATAAATCTTAGAGAACCTGGTCTTGAGCTTATAGCTTGAATTAGGTCGAATCGAGCCTTTACACATGTGAACGCCTAGAATTGACTCCGGGGCTTTCTTATTCTGTTTCCTTTTGCTTCCTTTCTAATACTTGAGCTCTTAAGACCTCTAGGGGATCTATTAGAGGCAAATGATTGCTTCTATGAAATGGTTATAGATGAGGAAGTGGGGTGAAGAAAATGAAGTGTTATGGTCCCTATTAAAGTCGAATAGCCCTTAGAGCTCAAGGTAAGCTTGTAATCTTATAGTTAGACATGTGTATAAGCTAGGTAGGGATGTGGAGAAGCTAGTGTATGAGTTGTAGAAGCTAGGAAGTAGCTTTGATGTGTTGTTTTGTTTTGGTGATGCCGCGGCTAAACAAGGAAGAACAAAGAACCATGTGATGATTTTTAAACTATAAATGAAGTAGATATTTAGGAGAGGTGCTTGTAAGCAGCTAGGGAGGTAAGGTGCTTGTCATTGAGGTGCTTAGTTGCAAGAAAAACTTTCAAAATGGGTCACTTTGCAAGGGTTTTAGGTTTCGGGTACATTAGGGCTCATTTAGGGTTTTCAAGCTTGGATTTCATGTGTACTTGAAGGATAATGAAAGATATATGTTCAAAAGGCTTGTATTAAGGATTATAATCAAAATTTGATAGGTGGTTTGGGTTAAAATGGGTAGAAAATGAGTAAACGGGTCAAAAGTTACAATTAGGGCATAATTAAGGTTTTCTAGCTTTGTTCTGTACAATTGTTTGTTATATGGTGAAATGATGATGGAAAGTGATTGAGAATGTTGTAATTTATGTTATTACCACTTATTTGAGAGTTGGTTTGAGTTTACAATGGATAAAAATCAAGAAACGAGTCATGGTTTAGAAACTAGCTTGGTTTTTAGGGTTTAGGGTTTTGAATTAGGGTTTTGAGTGCAAAAAGATGTATAAAAGCTTATGAATAGAATAATTAGGGTTTACATATTATATATTGAGTGTATTAGCTTTGTACCACAATGGGTGAATAAATATAGAATGAAAACGAGTAAAAATGAGCTATTTTGAGATCATGCTTAAAGACTTATACATTGAGTTTTTAAAGACTGTAAAACTTTGACTTGGAGGGAGTTTAATAATTCAAATGAGAATGATATAATTACTATGTACATATGCTTTATAGCTGGCATATCACTTTAGATGTTTAATCTTTCATGAATATTAGGTTTAGAGATATACGATAACGTTTTAAGCCCAATTTTTGATATAATGTTGCAAATGACACATTATATGAGTAATGTACTTTGTAATAATGATATTATGATATTGACTTGACATATTATGATGATTGCTTGACATATATGAAGATAGGATTGCCAATGTAGTTGCCTTGAGCCCAGTAACTTTAGTTATCAAGAAATAATCATATTGGATATTGGCAAAGTAATTAATGTAATAAAGCGAAAAATTTCCCGAAAAAGGTGAGTTCAATATATAATTGATAGATTGTACATTATCAAACTAATAGAAGGATAATACATTTATGAAAAATTGTGGGTTTATATGCATCGGCAACCGAGAGCTAAACAAGCTGGAACGGTAAAGAATCGTTTATCACACCGCAAGATACGACGATTTTATTTGATTCAACTACAAGGATCCAATTGTTTATTCTAAGATAGACTTCGATCAGGTTATCACTAGCTTAGGTACGTGAAGAAGATATTCTAAAGACGGGCAATTAAGAAACTCGATATGGCATTATGAGTCCAAGATTAAGCTATTGTTGGCTAAACGAACGTCACCAACGGTATTTTATGGATCTCATAAACCGCTTATGCAAGCCATTTTTGGATAAATTTATGATCATCTTTATCGACGATATTCTCATCTACTCCAAGAACAAGAAATAACACGAAGAACATCTTAAGGCAATTCTAGAATTGCTTAAGAAAGAGGAGTTGTATGCTAAATTCTCTAAATTCGAATTTTGGCTCCCCAAGGTACAATTTCTCAGCCACGTGATTGATAGTCAAGGCATTCACGTGGATCTCGCCAAGATCGAATCCATAAAAGATTGGGCATCTCCTAAAATGCCAATGATAATCGTCAATTTTTTTAAGTTCTTAGCAGGGTATTACCAAAGATTTAACCGAAGTATTTCGAAGATCGCCAAGAGCCCAATGACCAAAGCTTACTCAGAGAAGGTCAAGCTCATTTGGGGGCGACAAACAAGAAGCAAGCATTTCAACAGTTAAAGTAGAAGTTGAGAAGTGCCTAAATCCTGGCATTTACCTGAAAGGAAAGCAAAGAATTTAATCGTATACTGCGATGCATCAATCAAAGCTTGGGCGATGTGTTGATTCAAAGAGAGAAGGTGATTGCTTGCATCAACGCCAATTGAAAATTCATGAAGAATAACTAAAATGGACTCATATTTGGAACATGGTGCAGTAGTGTTCGCACTCAGATTTGGAGGCAACTAAAAAATGGGAACCAAGTGTTACGGTGTTCACACAATCATAGAGATTTAACAACACATTTTTAATCATAGAAGAGTATAACACTAGTCAACATTGTTGTTAGAGTTGCTTAGTGAATACAATAGGAGATTCCTTATTACCTCGGGAAAATCAACTGTTGTTACTGATGCATTGAGCAGGAAAGAGCAATAAAGCCATTAAGAGTTCGAGCCTTAGTCATGACTATTGGTTGGACCTTCCTAAGTAAATCTTGGGAATGCCAGTACGATCACGAAAACCAGAGAACATCAAGAAGAAGATTGTTGGAGGTATGTTATTAAATTCTAAAGGATCCAATAACTTAGATCGAAAAAGTTGGAACCCCCCCGCGCGGAAAAATCCTATGCATAAATGGCAAGAAGTTGGTTATACCACCCTGTTATGGTGTATAGAAGGACGGTGATCATTCTGAATCCCGTCAAGTCAAAATAACACTACCATACGGGTTCTTGACAAGATGTATTAGGACACGAAAGAACTAAATTGGTGGAGCCCAATATAAGGCCGACAAATCGCCACCTAATTAAGCAAATGTTGAACTTGTGCTAAGGGTCACGACTGAACACCAAATGCCATCGGGTTTTGTTGGTATGCAAACCGGAAAATACCTCAATGTACGTGGGATTATCCCGTCACCGAACACAAATCAGCTATACGTAAATATATAGTATAAGGATAGGTCAATAATAGTATAGTAAGTATTTTCCGTCGGGTTTGAGAAACAAACTTTTAACCAAAGTTGACTCAAAAACCTCCCGGGTCGTTTTTCCTCGGCGAAGCGTGAATTGAAATTGGTTTAATTCCGTTATCCGCGCTGTTTTGAATGTTTCAAAGTTTTTGAATTAGTTATCTATAACTACTAATAAAAACGAATAAAACATGTAAAGTAAATTTAACGACTAAGCAATTAAACACGAAAAAGTAAACGGGAATTAAAAACGCGACAATTAAAACCTAAATTAAACCTAAAATGATTTTTTAAAACTTTTTCTAATCCTAGTTTACTAACTACTATGTAAAAGCTAAGGAAATCCTAAAACGAGAACACTTAAAGTTGAAAAATGAAGAAAACAAGAGCGGGAATCAAATCCCGTTCTTTAAAAAGTGAAATTCCAAAATATTGACCCTTCGAATGAAAATTTAAATCCTAAGCCTAAAATATTATAAAAGAAAATTTTATAAAAAAGAATTTATTTATTTTTTGATTATTTTTATATTTTTATGATTTTTTAAAGATTTTAATAAAAATAAATGATTAAAAATACTAAACGTTGAATTAAAAATCTAAGAAAATTTCTAAAAGTAGATTAAGCTACAAGGAATGCAGGAAAAATACTAACTACGAGAATGCTTAAATGAATAAGCTCAGAAAAAGCTATTAAGCACTCAAAGTGCTTATTTATAAATGAGCTCAAAAAGGTGTTAAAAGTAAAAAGAGTGCACCTTAGGACGTAAAAGTCCCAAGGGCGCAGTGGTTGAGAGTGTGGTGGTGTTGTGAGTGTTTAAAAGGTTAGAATGTTAGAGGTCCAGAGGTTCGAGCCTTTCTCAACCTCTGATCTTCCTCTCTTCCTTATTTATTTCAAAATACTTTAAAAAATAAAGTTGTTAGACAGCTTGCAACTAAGAACTTTTAGTGAAAACAACTTTTATAAGAATCACTGATAAGCTAGAAACAACTTATTTAAATAAGCAGATATGACTTTATTATTTATAGGCAATTAGCTTGAACGTAATAAAACTAGACAACCTATAATAAAGCTCCAAATTAACAAAATAAGCTAAATTTTCCCTAAACTAACCTAAGAAAATGCTAATTTAAAACTAAAATTAAGCAAGAACTATAAGCTATAAGCTAAAAACAATTAAGCACTTTTTTGAAAAACTAGTTAACCAAAAAGAAAAAAAAAATCAACTAACTTTAGCTTAAATTTAAGGCCCGTCAAATGGAACCTTAAAGAATATTAGACTTATATTTTCTAGAAAGCAATCCAAGAACTACTTAAAAAAGCTTTGAAACAAGTGTGCAAATCAAGGGAACAAGGAAAAAGCTTATTGAAAACTGCTTTAATATGACTCAGTAGTGAATTCTGAGTATATTTTTATAAAAGACAAATAGCTAATTTTAAGCTTAAAAACAAATGACAAGATGGACTTTTTAAAGCAAAATAAGCTGAAAGAAAATAAGAATGACCTAAAATCTACTAGAAAACTAAATAATCAAAACCTAAATACTACTCTAACCATTCTGATAGATTGGAACTAAAAAATGCTGTTTGTCTATTTTAAAGACTGCTGATGGCAGTTTGCATGTTTAAGTTGACCAAACATAAAACTAACAAATGCAGGCTCAAGGACTAGGATTCTACCACTTTAATCAAGCAAAATAAGAAAAATAACAATCACTAGAACAGATTTGTGTTAAAAATGCATAATAGACAGAATTTAGGCTAACAAATTCTAAAAGCTACTAACTAACTTTGATTAAAATTGATTATAATTAACACAGACCTTAAAACTTAGATTCATAAACTCAATAATGAAGTTTAAATTTGATTTAAAAGACCAAAAGGCTATGGTCAATACTAACTTAAGCTAGTACTGCCACAAGCCAAACACCCCTTTAAATACTTTATTCCCTTTTTTAGCTTATGAAATTGAAAGTTAAGGTACAAAATGTAATTACCAGATATTAATAAGCTTTTATTAGACCTAAAGAACATATTTAAGCAGCTAAATAAGCAGAACTAATAAGCTAACTATCTATGCTAATATTTTTGAAAATTTTTAACTGATTTGTAACAAAAATATGAAAACTAAGCTTTTAACTAACAAGTCAACAAAATAAGCAATAAATGGATAATAGATATGTAGTAATAAGCAAATCTACGCAATATTAAATCATGCAATAAGCAATAATAAGCTGAAATGCAAAGTAAGGCTTAAAAAGTAAAATAGAGAACTCACAACTGCCTTTGCACAAACAAGGCTTTAGAATGCTCTTATGAGCTAATCAACAAGCTCCAGCTTATCAAGCTGGTGTGGTTTTGGAAGCCCATCCAGATCTGGCTTTCCTTCCTTATTTATGCTGAGGTAAATTTATGGAGTGGAATTTGTTGATTAATCAAACTCAGTTAAGCTTTTGTTAGCTTAACTGAGTGTAAATAAACTAGAGTAGCTTAAGAGAGCTTATATCTAATATATTAAGAACATGATTGCTTGATAATGAAACAGAATTTAAAGAACAATTTAATATGAAAACAGAATTTTATTAACTTCAAAAGAGATTACACTGTTTTAAAAGGAAATTACATTGAGAAAACAATAATAAGCTAAAAATAAGCTACTAGACTAAATTAAGCTACTCCTACCCTAAATCTAATCCTACTCCTAGATACTCATGTGAGTGAGGGTGAACTCTTATTAAGACTTAAATGACAATAAGCTAGAAAATTACAATAAGCTAAAGCTATTTTAACACTACTCCTATATTAAGCTAGATATCCTTTGTGAGTGAGAGAGGCTTCTTATTTATAGGCCTGGGGAGAAGGATACCTCTGCACACGCTCCTCTTGATTTGATCTTGGCCTTTTAATCATTGCCAATCATTGCCAAGCTGGCAATCCTACATCTTTGGAGCTCTTGTGCTTCTTTTGGCCTTGCTTTAGTGTAAAATTCCATCAAGAGGTGTGTTTGTTTGGATGACCACGTGTCATTTTTGTTGTCAGCTTGACCAATCACAACCCTTTGGTGACGTTTTGTTTTGCCAAGTTGTGGCTTGGTACTAAGCATCTTATGGATAAGTGAAAGGAGTGGGTTAATTGGATTTTAAATGGGTAACTTTGAGGGTGATTAATTGGGGGAGACGGTGAATAGTAAAACTGTTTTTCCGGCCCCCAATTTTATTCATTTTCGTTTGACTGAGTGTTTAAAAAGGGTTGACCTGGGCTCGGGGTATTGGGCCATAGGATTTATAAAAGAATTGGGCATGTTAAGGGGTTTACGGGTTTTAGTTATTAAGAGTTAACGACCGTTAGTTTCTTAATAAAAAAGGACTAACGGTGTTAGTCATTTAGGGTTTTTGATGAAATTTGATTTAACGTAAAGGGTTATTTGGGTATTTTAAGGGTTTTTGTCCTCTTGTGGGTTGACCAAGGTTGACCATGGTTGACCATGGTTGACCTTTTGCTAGCAAACTCCCGTCTCTTGTGTAGTCTTTCCGTTCTCGTGTCTGTTTTTCCCCGGTTTTGACCGTTTTCTTGTGATTTTTGCAATATCCGTACCTACACATTCACAAACGACAAAATACACAAATACAAGCATAATTTGCATTATTTGATCATTTAAGGGCCATTTTTGGTATAAAAAGGATATGTGATTTCTCACATATCAAAATTCCCCAAACTAAGTGATTGTCGTGTCCTCACGCAATGTTATATGCTTTAAAACCAAATACCTCAAAACCTCCCCAAACTAATCCTTTGAAAAGTAGCAAAGTCTTTTGTGGGGAGAGTTAAGAAGTCACACCCCATTTTCCTATTTTTCAAAACTTTTCTCATTTTTATGATTTTTCTAATTTACAACTTACAACTTATTCATGTGTGACATAATGTATTGCTTTCATTATTCATTGATAACTTTTAGGATCACGGAACAAAAAGCACAAAAAGTGTCCAAATGGATAAATTCATCGTCCCCGACTTTCACCTCTCCAAGCCAAGCTTAAAAACAAGATCATTGTAAAATACAAGTTATGATGCTAACACTACTCATAAAAGCTAATTGTGTACTTACTTTTCCTCCCTTATTCCTAATTTTGTATCTCAAGATTTTATTTAAGTCATATACCCGAAGGCTCTTTAAGACTTTATTTCGATACTTATTAATTCCAAAAATAAAGCGTAACGGTTAAAAACGCAATAATTAGATGTGGTGAAAATAAAGTCCACATTAAGGTTCTAAATTCACATGATTTAGGGGTTATCCTTTTTATTTCATCCGAAACAACTCAACTACGAGTCCAGAGACGGAGGCTTTATTTAGATAACCCCCAAGTCGAAATTTGGCTTTATTCTTCTTCTTCTTCTTATTATTATAGCAACGCTATTAAACCTCGGTCCTTTAAACAACTGCCACGTCGGTATGCGAGCCGACCATGGTCCAGGAGTCTTATTTCGACCTCGGTGAATTCGCTCGACAGTATTAGAAGTCTGCAAACATCGGTTGTGAGCCGGCAAGATGCAACAAACTTTTATCAGTCTCGGATTATTATTACTATGTGCCTTATTTAGGAGACTGCCACATCGGTTGTGAGCCGGCAAGAGGCCGTAAACTTTTATTAGCCTATAGTTTTTATTATTATTATTATACCATCCACTTTTAAAACACAGTCACATCGTGTATGCGAGCGACCATGAACCAGCAGTCTATATCGCTTCGTTTTATTACATAATTATTATAATAAATAGCCAAATTTAAGTCCTGTGGTCTTTTAAACAACTCATTCCACATCGGTATAATACGAGCCGACCCAGTGGTCCAGGAGTCAATTCCCCACAACACTGATAACAAACCGATCGATGTGTACCTTACTTTCACTCATAAGGAATCTCTCTCTATGGGGTCCGTAACGAAGTGATCTAAACTAAGAATCAGCAAAAACCAAAGAAACGTTATTTATTCAACAATAAATAACGTTTTATTAATAGCTGATGGGAGCAAAAAAGAAGCCACAATTAACCTTTATTACCTTAAAGAAATCCAACTATACTATGTTTAACACATCAAAACCTTAAACTCTACTCTATCATCTCTTGTTCATCACAATATTAAATTTTCTAATTAAGAAACTCGTGAATGCTCATGCTTAGCCTAATAAATCGATCCTTCGCATATTTAAAATCAATAATGGGAACTTAGCAAAGTCTTGATCTTTTAAAAGCTTGACTGACCTCGCGTTATAATAGCTCAATTGTATAAAAGATTAGCAAAATTCAATCTATATATGTTAAGGAGAAAAGCTAAGATATAAAACCGGTCGGGTCAAAATTTATTTTTTCGATCCTCACCAACAAAAGACCTACATTCGTGTCAAAACATTTATTCTTTTTATCAACTATTTTATTTTTTTCATCATCATTTTATTTATTTATTATTATTATTTATTTATTAATTTTTAGAGGATATATATATATATAAATTTTAAAATTTTTGCGGGAGAACGGGGTACGTGAGAACAACGGGCAAAGGTAGATAAGATCATATCGAAGATATACTCCGCTTTCCCATTTTCAAAGATTTTTCCATTTTTATGATTTTCATAATTTACAACTTACAACTTATTCATGTGTGACATAATGTATTGCTTTCACTATTCTTTGATAACTTTGAGGATCACAGGAACAACAGCACAAAAAGTGCAAAATAGATAAATCATCATCCCCGTCCCCACTTTCATCACCTCTCAAAACCAAGCTTATAAACAAGATCAACTGTAAATACAAGTATATAATGCTTAACACTACCAAAAATAGCTAATTGTGTACTTACTTTTTCCTCCCTTATTCTAATTTTTCCCTCTAAGGATTTTATTTATTATAATGGTGACAAATAAATAAAGTCCTTATTATAAGTTAAACCCGGTTTAGACCATATATAGTTTGAAATCCTTCCTAAAGAACGATGTTGGTGAAATAAAGTACCAACATAAAGGATATAAATTAACATATTTAGGTTGGTTAATCCTTTTTATTTTCATCTGAAACAACTCAACTAACGGTCCAGAGACGAGGCTTTATTTAGATAACCCCGGAGTCGAAATTTGGCTTTATTTATTATTATTATTATTATAGCAACATTATTAAACCTCGGTCCTTTAAACAACTGCCACATCGGTATGCGAGCCGACCATGGTCTAGGAGTCTTATTTCGACCTCGGTGATCCTCGACCTTTTAGAAGGCTGCAACATCGGTTGTGAGCCGGCAAGATGCAGCAAACTTTTATCAGTCTCGGATTATTATTACTATGTGCCTTATTAGAAGACTGCCACATCGGTTTTTAGCCGGTCAAGAGGCAATAATCTTTTATTATCGCCCACATGTTTTGTATTATTGAAAATTAATTATTACCTCCACCCTTTAAACGACTCTTCACATTCGATATGCGAACCGACCATAGATCCAGAAAGTCTTATATTCTGGCATCGAGGGTTTATTACATGATTATTATAAATATAGCCAAATTCAAGTCCTGTGTCTTTTAACAACTGCCACATCGGTATGCGAGCCGACCATGGTCCAGGAGTCTATTTCCCCACAACACTGACAAAACCTCGATGTGTACCTTTCTTTCACCAGAAGGAATCCTCTATGAAGTGATCTAAAACTAAAGAATCACAAAACCAAAGAAAGCCTTTATTTATTCAACAATTATATAACGAATATAAGCTTGATGGAAGCAAAAAGCCAACAATTAACCTTTAAAAGCCTTAAGAAATCCAACTATTCTATGTTTACATCAAAACTATACTCAAACTCTATCAATCTCATGTACTTCACAATTTAAAATTTCTAATAAAGAAACTCGTGAAGCTTAGACTAATAAATCGATCTTTGCAATATTAAAATCAACTTTATGGGGAACTTGCAAGTCTTGACCCTTTTTAAAATCTAGACTCGTGTTTTTTTTAATTTAAATTAGCTCATTGTATAAAAGATAGCAAGATTTTTAATCTATATTGTTAAGGAAGAACAGCTAAGATATAAAACCGGTCGGTCAAAATTATTTTTCGTTCTCCAAACACCTAACAGAATCCTACATTCGTGTCAAAACACTTATTATTTTTATCAACTATTTTTTATTTTTCATCATTGTTTTTTATTTATTTATTTTTAGAGGATATATATATAATAGTAGAATTTATTAAATTTTTTTGCGGGAAAACGGGGTACGTGAGAACAACGGCAAAAGTAGATAAGATCATATCGAAGATATACTACCCCATACTAAAATTAAACATTGTCCTCAATGTTTCCTAGTCTAAAGGCTCGAAAAACCCCATACTAGAACTCAAAAAGTCGAATGCATAATCCGAGCATGGAGAAAGTATCACAAAAATCTTAAGCCGTTTATCAAGTATGCTAAAAGATAGATGTTAGTCGATAATAATCTAGGATATCGGATTTCCCCAAACTAATGGCAAGCAAAGGCTAGGAAGCTCGAGTGGACCGGGACAAAACACCGAACACGAGAGTCTTCAAAATTTTGGGTCAATCCTACAAACAATCACAAGCACAAACAACAAGAATCGGAAGAGTACAAGCCTCCTCACATCACATTAGAAATAAGAAAGAAGAAAAATAGATAAGCATATATGAAATCATAATGGGGTGCCTCCCACGAAGCGCTTTGTTTTTGGTAACCGAGTCACATAGCTTGACTCGATCCCCGAATTCATTCTTCGCTTGGTGAAAGCAGAAAGAAAGAGAAAATCTCAATTCGACTTTCATTAATGTTAGGATAAACATTAAAGCACATGAAAGTTCTATCCCGATGAGATGCCACCGGCTCTAAGTGGAGATGCCGGGGTCAAAAATGGTGTCTTCACTCCCGGTGAAATCACACCATCTACCTTAGATCATTATTATGATGTTAAACTAGCTGACGGGAGAATAATTGGGTTAAACGCTATCATTCAGGGTTGTACATTGAATTTCTTAAATCATCCATTCAACATAGACTTAATGCCCGTAGAACTTGGAAGTCTCGACGTCATAATTGATATGGATTGGTTGGCAAAGTACCAAGCTGTCATCGTTTGTGCCGAGAAAATCGTTTGTATTCCCTGGGGAAATGAAACATTGATTGTTCGCGGTGACAGAAGCGACCGAGGAAATGAGACTCATTTGAACATCATCTAATGCACTAAAACACAGAAGTATATGCTAAAGGATGTCCTATCTTTTTGGCACATGTTACTACAAAGGATACTGAAGACAAGTCAGAGAAGAAGCGACTTGTGGACGTACCGATCATTCAAAATTTTCCTGAAGTATTTCTTGAAGACTTGTCGGGTCTCCCTCCGACTCGACAAGTGGAATTCTAAATCGATTTGATACCTGGTGCTGCACCCGTAGCACGGGCACCTTATCGATTAGCTCCATCTGAAATGAAGGAATTGTCGGACCAACTCCAAGAACTTTCTGACAAGGGCTTCATAAGACCCAGTTCCTCACCTTGAGGAACTCTGGTCTTATTTGTCAAAAAGAAGGATGGATCGTTTCGAATGTGTATCGACTACTGAGAGCTAAACAAGCTAATGGTAAAGAATCGTTATCCACTTCTAAGGATTGACGATTTATTTGATCAGCTACAAGGATCCAATGTTTATTCTAAGATAGACTTGCGATCAGGTTATCACCAGCTCTGAGTACGGGAAGAAGATATTCCGAAGACGGTATTCAAAACTCGATATGGTCATTATGAGTTCCAAGTTATGCCATTTGGCTTGACGAACGCACCAACTGTATTTATGGATCTCATTAACCGTGTGTGCAAACCATTTTTGGATAAATTTATGATTGTCTTTATCAACGATATTCTCATCTACTCCAAGAACAAGAAGGAACACGAAGAAAATCTTAAGGCAATTCTGGAATTGCTTAAGAAAGAGGAGTTGCACGCTAAATTCTCTAAATACAGATTTTGGCTTCTCAAGGTACAATTTCTCGGCCACGTGATTGATAGTCAAGGCATTCACGTGGATCCCGCCAAGATCGAATCCATAAAATATTGGGCGTCTCCTAAAACGCCAATGGAGATTCAACAATTTTTAGGTCTTGCTGGGTATTACCGAAGATTCATCAAAGGATTTTCGAAGATTGCCAAGCCGATGACCAAACTTACTCAGAAGAAGGTCAAGTTTGTTAAGGGCGACAAACAAGAAGCAGCATTTCAACTATTGAAGTAGAAGTTGTATAGTGCACCAATTTTGATTTTACCTAAAGGAAGCGAAGGTTTTCTCGCATACTGCGATGCTTTAATCAAAGGTTTGGGCAGTGTGTTGATGCAAAGAAAGAAGGTGATTGCCTATGCATCAGGCCAGTTGAAGATTCATGAGAAGAACTATACGACTCATGATTTAGATCTTGGAGCAGTGGTGTTTGCTTTAAAAATCTGGAGACACTATCTGTATGGAACCAAGTGTACGGTATTCATAGATCATAAGAGGTTACAACACATTCTTGATTAAAAGGAGCTGAACATGAGACAACGTCGTTGGTTAGAGTTGCTCAGTGATTACGATTGTAAGATTCGTTATCACCCGAGAAAGGCAAATGTTATTGTTGATGCTTTAAGCATGAAAGAGTAAATAAAGCCATTAAGAGTTCGAGCCTTAGTCATGACTATTGGTTTGGACCTTCCTAAGCAAATCTTGAATGCTCAGACTGAAGCACGGAAACCAGAGAACATCAAGAACGAAGATGTTGGAGGTATGTTGATTGAAAATTCAAAGGATCTAGAGAAACTTAGAACGGAAAAGTTAGAACCCCGCGCAGATGGAACTCTATGATTAAATGGCAGGAGTTGGTTACCTGATTATGGTGATTTAAGGACTTGATCATGCATGAGTCCCACAAGTCAAAATACACTATCCATCCGGGTTCTGACAAGATGTATTAGGACACGAAGAAGCTATATTGGTGGCCCAATATGAAGGCCGACATCGCCACCTATATTAGCAAATGTTTGACGTGTGCTAAGGTCACGACTGAACACCAAAGGCCATCGGGTTTGTTGGTGTAACCCGAGATACCTCAATGTAAGTGGGATTTATCCGTCTCCGAACACGCTATACGTAAATATATAGTATAAGGATAGGTCAATAACAGTATAGTAAGTATTTTCCGTCGGGTTCGAGAAACAAACTTTTAACCAAAGTTGACTCAAAAACCTCCCGGGTCGTTTTTCCTCGGCGAAGCGTGAATTGAAAATTGGTTAAGTCCGTGATCGCGCGTTTTGAATTGTTTCAAAGATTTTTGAATTGGTTTCTATAACTACTAATAAAAACGAATAAAACATGTAAAGTAAATTTAACGACTAAGCAATTAAACACGAAAACGTAAACGGGAATTAAAAACGCGACAATTAAAACCTAAATTAAACCTAAAATGATTTTTAAAACTTTTTCTAATCCTAGTTTACTAACTACTAAGTAAAAGCTAAGGAAATCCTAAAACGAGAACACTTAAAGTTGAAAAATGAAGAAAACGAGAACGGGAATCAAATCCCGGTCTTTAAAAAGTGAAATTCCAAAATATTGACCCTTCGAATGAAAATTTAAATCCTAAGCCTAAAATATAATAAAAGAAAATTTAAAAAAAAGAATTTTATTTTTTTGATTATTTTTCTATTTTTTATGAATTTTTAAAGATTTTAATAAAAATAAATGATTAAAAATACTAAACGTTGAATTAAAAATCTAAGAAAATTTCTAAAAGTAGATTAAGCTACAAGGAATGCAGGAAAAATACTAACTACGAGACTGCTTAAATGAATAAGCTCAGAAAAAGCTATTAAGCACTCGAAGTGCTTATTTATAAATGAGCTCAAAAAGGTGTTAAAAGTAAAAAGAGTACACCTTAGGACGTAAAAGTCCCAAGGGCGCAGTGGTGAGTGTGTGTGGTGTTGTGAGTGTTTAAAAGGTTGAGGAGGGTAGAGGTCAGAGGTTCGAGCCTTGCTCACCTCTGACTTCCTCTCTTCCTTTTTTTTTCAAAAACTTTAAAAAACAAAGTTGTAGACTAGCTGAAAACTAAGAACTTTGGTGAAAACAACTTTTTTAAGAATCACTGATAAGCTAGAAAACAGCTTATTAAATAAGCAGATATGACTTATA
Organism: Tanacetum coccineum; assembly: GCA_026074375.1. Classification (NCBI taxonomy): domain Eukaryota; kingdom Viridiplantae; phylum Streptophyta; class Magnoliopsida; order Asterales; family Asteraceae; genus Tanacetum; species Tanacetum coccineum. The sequence goes on along the minus strand of BQNB010013054.1, from coordinate 47,678 downwards.
CTATTTTTAGCATTTAACTTGAACTAATGAAACTAGACAACTATAATAAGCTCTAATTTAACAAAATAAGTTATATTTTCCTACAACTAACCTAATTAGTAATTTTAAACTAAAATTAAGCAAGAACTGATAAGCTATAAGCTGAAAAACAGATTAAGCACTTTTTTGAAAACTAGTTTACCAAAAAAAAAAAAAACTAAACTTTAGGCTTAATTTTAGCCTCAAATGGAACCTTAATAAGAATTTGAGACTTATATTTTAGGGGGGAAAGCTTATCCAAGAGACTACTTAAATCAGCTTTTGAAACATAGTTTGAAAATCAAGGGAACAAGGAAAAAGCTTATTGAAAACTGCTTAAAGACTCAGTGTGTTCTGAGTATATTTTTACAAAAGACAAATAGCTAATTTTAAGCTTAAAAACAAATGACAAGATGGACTTTTTAAAGTAAAATAAGCTGAAACAAAATGAGAATGACCTAAAATCTACTAGAAAACTAAATATCAAAACCTAATAACTACTCTAACCATCTGATAATTGAACTAAAAAATGGCTGTTTGTCTATTTATGACTGCTGATGCAGTTTGCACTTAAGTTGACCAAAACATAAAACTAACAAATGCAGGCTCAAGGACTAGGCTTCTACCACTTTAATCAAGCAAAACAAGAACAATAACAATCACTAGAACAGATTTGTGCTAAAAATGCATAATAGACAGAATTTAGGCTAACAGATTCTAAAAGCTACTAACTAACTTTGATTAAAACTGATTATAATTAACACAGACCTTAAAACTTGGATTTATAAACTCAATAATGAAGTTTAAAGTTGATTTAAAAGACCAAAAGGCTATGGACAGTACTAACTTAAGTTAGTACTGCCATAAGCCAAACACCCCTTTAAATACTTTATTCCCATTTTTAGCTTATGAAATTGAAAGTTAAGGTACAAAATGTAATTACCAGATATTAATAAGCTTTTATTAGACCTAAAGAACAAATTTAAGCAGCTAAATAAGCAGAACTAATAAGCTAACTATCTATGCTAATATTTTGAAATTTTTTAACTGATTTGTAACAAAAATATGAAAACTAAGCTTTAACTAATACAAGTGAACCAAAATAAGCATAATTGATAATTAATAGGTAGTAATATGCAAGTCTTAGCAATTATTAAATCAGGCAATAAGCAATAATAAGCTGAAATGCAAAGTAAGGCTTAAAAAGTAAAATAGAGAACTCACAAATGCCTTTGCGCAAACAAGGCTTTAGAATGCTCTTATGAGTTAATCAACGAGCTCCAGCTTATCCTAGGATAAGCTAGTGTGGTCTTGGAAGCCCATCCATATCTGGCTTCCCTTCCTTATTTATGCTGAGGTAAATTTAGGGAGTGTAATTTGTTGATTAATCAAACTCGGTTAAGCTTTTGTTAGCTTAACTGAGTGTAAACGAACTAGAGTAGCTTAAGAGAGCTTATGAACATGATTGCTTGATAATGAAACATAATTTAAAGAACAATTTAATATGAAAACAGAATTTTATTAACTTCAAAAGAGATTACACTGCTTTAAAAGGAAATTACATTGAGAAAACAATAATAAGATAAAAATAAGCTACTAGACTAAATTAAGCTACTCCTACCCTAAATATAATCCGAATTCTAGATCTCGAGGTTGATGTGTCGTGAGGGTGAACTCTTTATTTATAGCCCTGGAGAGAATGATCTAGACCTATGCACGCTCCTTTCAATCTTGACCATCAATATCTTCTAATCATTAGATGATGGATTATGACCGTTGGATGGGAATATAGCACACGGATTGCCAAGCTGGCAATCCCACTTCTTTGGAGCTGTGTTTCTTTTACACTTAATTTAGTGTAAAATTCCCTTCAAGGTGTGTTTCTTTGGATATCCGTGTGTCATTCCTTGAGTTATATTGACCAATCAAAAGCTTTGATGACGTCTTTCCTTGCCAAGCTGGAGCTTGGCACTTGGAATCTCTTGTGGCCACGTCAATTGAATAGGAGATGGTTTTAACCTTTCTAGTTTGAGCAGGGTAATTGTTTGGGATGAAGGTGAATAGTAACTTCACCGTTTGCGCCCTTTTTCTTTTTATAACTTTGATTTGGTTTGACCTGGGGTAAAACGGGGAAGTTGACTTGGGCTTATAAAGGTTTTGGGCTGGTGTTTATCTTGGGCTCGGTTAAATGGTTTAAACGAAAAAGGGTTTATATAGTTACCACTTAACGACCATTAGTCTTTAAGTGTTAAAGGACTAACGGTGTTATACATTTAAGGACTTTTTGTGAATTTGATTTAACAATTAGGGCTGTTTTGGTGTTTTAATGGTTTTGTCCTTTTGTAAGTTGACCATTGTTGACCAGGGTTGACTTTTGTTGACCATAACTTGATAATTCCTGGCTCTTGTGCACTTTTTCCTTTCCGATGTCCGTTTTTGTCCGGTTTTGGCTCTTTTCTTGTGATATTTGCAATATCCGTACCTACACATTCACAAAAGACAAAATACACATATACAAGTATTTTTATGCACGTTTTCATCTTTTTAGGGTTTGTTTTGATATAAAATGGATATGTGATTTCTCACATATCAAAATTCCCCAAACTAAGTGATTGTTGTGTCCTCACGCAATATTATATGCTCTAAAACCAAATACCTCAAAACTTCCCCAAACTAATCCTTTGAAAAGTAGCAAAGTCTTTTGTGAGGGAAGTTAAGAAATCACAAATTTTAAAACACCCCGCTTTCCCATGATCTTCATAATTTACAACTTACAACTTATTCATGTGTGACATAATGTATTGCTTTCATTATTCTTTGATAACTTTGAGGATCACGGAACAAAAAGCACAAAAAGTGTCCAAATGGATAAATTCATCATCCCCGACTTTCACCTCTCCAAGCCAAGCTTAAAAACAAGATCATTGTAAAATACAAGTTATAATGCTAACACTACTCATAAAAGCTAATTGTGTACTTACTTTTCCTCCCTTATTCCTAATTTCCTCTAAGGATTTTATTATTATTATTGGTGACAAATAAATTATGTCCTTATTAATAAAGTAAACCCGGTTTAGACCATTAATAGTTTGAAATCCTTTCCTAAAGAGACGATGTGGTGAAAATAAAGTCCACATTAAGGTTCTAAATTCACATGATTTAGGGGTTATCCTTTTTATTTCATCTGAAACAACTCAACTACGAGTCCAGAGACGGAGGCTTTATTTAGATAACCCCGGAGTCGAAATTTGGCTTTATTCTTCTTCTTCTTATTATTATAGCAACATTATTAAACCTCGGTCCTTTAAACAACTGCCACATCGGTATGCGAGCCGACCATGGTCCAGGAGTCTTATTTCGACCTCGGTGAATTCCTCGACCTTTTAGAAGGCTGCAACATCGGTTGTGAGCCGGCAAGATGCAGCAAACTTTTATCAGTCTCGGATTATTATTACTATGTGCCTTATTTAGAAGACTGCCACATCGGTTGTGAGCCGGCAAGAGGCAGTAAACTTTTATCAGCCCATAGTTTTTATTATTATTATTATTACCTCCACCCTTTAAACGACTGTCACATCGGTATGCGAGCCGACCATGATCCAGAAGTCTTATTTCGGCTTCGGTTTATTACATTTAAAAAAAAAGATTATTATTATAGCCCAAATTTAATGTCTGTGGTCTTTTAACAACTGCCATAATCTGGTATACGAGCAGAACATGGTCCTGGAGTCTTATTTCACCACTAACACTGCCAAAATCCTCGATGTGTACCTTACTTTCACCAGAAGGGAAATCTCTACGAAGTGATCTAACTAAGAATCGCAAAAACCAAAGAAACTTTATTTATTCAACAATTATATAACGTTTATTAAGCTGATGGGAGCAAAAAGCCACAATTAACCTTTATGAGCCTTAAAGAAATCCACTATTCTATGTTTAACATCAAATACTTTATCTCTACTCTATATCTCTTGTTCTTCTCAAATTTAAATTTTATAAAAGGAAACTCGTGAATGTTAGCCTAATAAATCGTTCTTCGCATATTTAAAATCAATTATGGGAACTTGCAAAGTCTTGACTTTTTAAAGCTTGACTCGCGTTTTATAGCTCCTTGTATAAAAGATTAGCAAAATTCAATCTATATATGTTAAGGAGAAAAGCTAAGATATAAAACCGGTCGGGTCAAAATTTATTTTTCGTTCTCACAACAGAATGCCTACATTCGTCGGCAAAAACATTTATTTTTTTTATCAACTATTTTTTTTTCATCATCATTTTATTTATTTATTATTATTATTTATTTATTATTTTTTTAGAGGATATATATATATATATATATATATATATATATATATATATATATATATATAAATTTTAAAATTTTTGCGGGAGAACGGGGTACGTGAGAACAACGGGCAAAGGTAGATAATATCATATCGAAGATATACTCCACTTTCCCATTTTCAAAGATTTTTCCATTTTTATGATTTTCATAATTTACAACTTACAACTTATTCATGTGTGACATAATGTATTGCTTTCACTATTCTTTGATAACTTTGAGGATCACGGAACAAAAAGCACAAAAAGTGTCAAAATAGATAAATTCATCATCCCCGACTTTCACCTCTCAAAGCCAAGCTTATAAAACAAGATCATTGTAACAATAACAAGGCGTTATATGCTAACACTACTCATAAAAGCTAATTGTGTACTTACTTTTCCTCCCTTATTCCTAATTTCCTCTAAGGATTTTATTATTATTATTGGTGACAAATAAATTATGTCCTTATTAATAAAGTAAACCCGGTTTAGACCATTAATAGTTTGAAATCCTTTCCTAAAGAGACGATGTGGTGAAAATAAAGTCCACATTAAGGTTCTAAATTCACAGATTTAGGGGTTATCACTTTTTATTTTCATCTGGAAAAAATCACAACTTAACGAGTCCAGAGACGGAGGCTTTATTTAGATAACCCCGGAGTCGAAATTTGGCTTTATTTTATTATTATTATTATTATTAGCAACATTATTAAACCTCGGTCCTTTAAACAACTGCCACATCGGTATGCGAGCCGACCATGGTCCAGGAGTCTTATTTTGACCTCGGTGAATTCCTCGACCTTTTAGAAGGCTGCAACATCGGTTGTGAGCCGGCTAAGATGACAGCCAAATACGTTTTATCAGTCTTGGATTATTATTACTATGTGCCTTATTTAGAAGACTACCACATCGGTTGTGAGCCGGCAAGAGGCAGTAAACTTTTATCAGCCCACCGTTTTTATTATTATTATTATTACCTCCAGCCTTTAAACGACTGTCACATCGGTATGCGAGCCGACCATGATCCAGAAGTCTTATTTCGGCTTCGGTTTATTACATAATTATTATTATAGCCAAATTTCAAGTCCTGTGGTCTTTTAACAACTGCCACATCGGTATGCGAGCCGACCATGGTCTAGGAGTCTATTTCCCCACAACACTGACAAAACCTCGATGTGTACCTTACTTTCACCAGAAGGAATCTCTACGAAGTGATCTAAACTAAGAATCACAAAAACCAAAGAAACTTTATTTATTCAACAATTATATAACGTTTATTAAGCTGATGGGAGCAAAAAGCCACAATTAACCTTTATGAGCCTTAAAGAAATCCAACTATTCTATGTTTAGCATCAAAACTTATACTCTACTCTATCATCTCTTGTTCTTCACAATTTAAAATTTCTAATAAAGAAACTCGTGAATACTTAGCCTAATAAATCGATCTTTGCATATTTAAAATCAATTATGGGAACTTGCAAAGTCTTGACTTTTTTAAGCTAGACTCGCGTTTTATAGCTCCTTGTATAAAAGATTAGCAAAATTCAATCTATATACGTTAAGGAGAAAAGCTAAGATATAAAACCGGTCGGGTCAAAATTTACTTTTCATTCTCACCAACGGAAAGCCTACATTCGTGTCAAAACATTTATTCTTTTTATCAACTATTTTATTTTTTTCATCATCATTTTTTTAGAGGATATATATATATATATATATATAAATAAATTTTAAAATTTTTTTCGGGAAAACGGGGTACGTGAGAACAACGGGCTAAGGTAGGTAAGATCATATCGAAGATATACTACCCCATACTAAAATTAAACATTGTCCTCAATGTTTCATAGTCTAAGGCTCAAAACCCCATACTAGATATAACTCAAAAAGTCGATTTGCCATAACAGAGCATGGGAGGAAAGTATCACAAAAAATCTTAAGCCGTTTATCAAAGTATGCTAAAAGTGAATGTTGTCGTAATAATCTAGGGATATCGGATTTCCCCAAACTATGCAAGCAAAGGCTAGGAATCTCGTTGGACCGGACAAAAACACCGATACTTCAGAGAGGTCTTCTAAAATTTTTGGGTTAATCCTACAAACAATCACAAGCACAAACAATAAGAAACAGAAGAGTACAAGCCTCCTCACATCACATTAGAAATAAGAAAGAAGAAAAATAGATAAGCATGGGGTGCCTCCCACGAAGCGCTTTGTTTTTGGTAACCGAGTCACATAGCTTGACTCGATCCCCGAATTCATTCGTCCTTGGGGAAAGCAAATGGAAGAGAAAATCTCAATCGGGCTTTCATTAATGTTTGGATAAACATTAAAGCACATGAAAGTTCCATCCCGATGAGATGCCACCGACACTATGCGGAGATGCCGGGATCAAAAATGGTGTCTTCACTCCCGGTGAAGAGAAGTAAAGGAGAATCCACAGGGTAGGTGTGATACGGAAGAAAAGTCCGAATGACAAATGTGAAGGAATCGTCATCTTCAACATCTTGAAAAACATTAATCTCACCTCCCTCTGGGTCAAAACATTCATCTTCATTAAGCTCATCAAAATTGTTTATCATGGGTGCATCGGGCTCAAAATTGAAGCAAATCTTAACATCCGGTGGTTCCGGAGGAGGACGAGGAGATGACGGATCGAAATGAAATGAATCAAACTCGGGAAGTTCCAAAAGAAGGTCATTTGAATTATCAGAAATAACAACGCTAGTCAACCCTCCCTGATCGGGCTCAATCTAAAAAAGAAACGAATCATACTCGGGAAGAGAGTTATTAGCATGAGTAGTGGTACTGCCACTTCTCGTCTCTTGCGTATCATCGCTAAAAGGCTCGAATTCGGGTAAAGAATTATCCAAATGAGAAAGAGAAGTATCAGACTCCTCAAAGAATGAATCACTATCCGTGACGCACCCCATACTTAGACATTACTTTAGCAAATTTATCATTACAAAAATAGCTCTAGGTGTTCCAAATCAGGCGAAAAGAGATTTCAAAAACTTAACTACAACTCGAGCATCATTAGTGGGGAGCACCTTCGCTTCTACCGACTTTGATAAATAGTCAACGGCTACGAGAATGTATTTATTCCCTCGTGAAGACGAGAATGGACCCATAAAATTGATACCCATACATCAACGGATTTACAAACTTGAATAGCGTTTTGAGGCATTTTATCTCTTTGTGAAATCTTGCCTTGACGTTGACACGTATCACAAGATTTGATCATAGTATGGGCATCTCGATATATGGTCGGCCAAAAGAAACCGGCATCAAATACTTTCTTAGCGGTGAGATTGGCACTATGATGGCCCCCCGGTGGTCCCTCATGACAAGCTTTGAGGATATCAGAAGTTCTTGGCCATGCACACTCCGTCCAAATGACTTTGATCTGCACAAATCCGAAAAAGGTAGGGATCGTCCCAAAAGTAATGTTTAACGTCCTTAAAGAATTTCTTCTTTTGTTGGGACGACATCCCTTTTATGATAAAATTCCCCGCATGGAAATTTGCAATATCGGCAAACCATGGGGTACTTCATAGAATGACTCCAAGAGTTTCTAAAGGAAAATTTTCATTTATGTCTTTATTTTCTAACACATCCTTATGAGGATTCTCAAGTCTAGATAAATGATCGGCCGCGAGATTCTCCGTCCCTTTCTTATCACGGATGATGATATCAAATTCTTGTAGGAGGAGAACCCACCGGAGCAATCTCGGCTTGGCATCTTGTTTACTAAGAAGGTATTTAAGAGCCGAGTGACCTTATACCACCATATTGCTTTTAGATCTAAGACAAGATATGGCCAAAACTTTTCAAAAGCATAAACTACGGCAAGCATTTCTTTTTCCGTCGTAGTGTAATGAATTTGAGCTTCGGTCATTGTCTTACTAGCATAATGTATAGGCTGAAAATGCTTCGTCTTTCGTTGTCCCAAAACCGCACCAATCGCAAAATCACTAGCATCACACATAAGTTCGAAAGGTAGGTTCCAATTGGGGACAACTAAGATCGGAGCTTTGGTAAGCTTCTTTTTAAGAGTCTCAAAAGCATCAATACAATCCTTAGAAAACACAAATGGTGCATCTTTCTCAAGAAGGTGAGTCATAGGTCTAGCTATCTTAGAAAAGTCTTGGATAAATCGTCGGTAAAAACCGGCATGACCTAAGAAACTCCTAACGACCTTATTTTCGGTAGTCGGATGAAGGAGCTTAGTATAACATCAACTTTTGCTCGGATTGACCTCAATCCTGGACTGAAAATTTTAATGCCCTAATACAATTCCTTTCTCTATACATAAAAATGACTCTATCTCCTAATCTTAGAACTAAATTTTGTCTTCACCCTTTTTTAGCTTTTTTCTAAATTAGAGAGGCAAGAATCAAAATTATCCCCAAAAACCAAAAAATCGTCCATAAAAACTTTCATAGTCTTTTCGATCATATCATGGAATATGGCCATCATATACCTTTGGAAAGTTTCGGGAGCATTACACAAGCCAAAGGGCATGCGGCGGTAAGCGACAGTTCCATAGGGCATATGAAAGTAGTTTTTTCTTGGTCTTGGGGATCTATTGGGATTTGAAAATACCCCAAAAATCCATCTAGAAAACAATAAAACTTATTTCCAGCTAATCTTTCTAACATTTGGTCCATAAATGGTAATGGAAAATGATCTTTACGAGTAGCTTCATTTAATTTCCTATAATCAATGCAAACTCTCCACACGGTAACTAATCGTGTTGGAATCCAATTCATTATTCTTAATTTGCAAACAACGGTTATACCACCCCCATTTCTTAGGTTACACAATGCACCGGGCTTACCACAGGCTTCGGAGATCGGGTAAATCATTCCGGCAGCAAGAAGTTTGATTACCTTCCTTCTTGATACCTCGTATAACAATTTTTGGTTAAACCCGTTTTGACTTTATATCGTGGTGTTTATAATCTTCCTCCATCAAGATTTTGTGAGTATAAAAACGAGGGTCAATACCTTGATGTTCGGTGATTTTCAAAGCAATGCCGTTTATGTGATTTTAAGCACCCCTTTAAGAGGGATTCTCTTTTCATCATTTTTAAATCTTTTTCAATAACAACGAGTAACTTATCATTCCTTCTAAAATAAGATATTTCCAAATGAGATTTGGGTAAATCTTTTTAACTCTAATTCTAGAGGCTCTTTAATTGAAGATTTGCCTTGGTAACTTCACTTGCTTAAGGTCCATCGGAGGGAGTTGAAACGGGTCATTATTCAACAATTTTAAATTAAGCAAATATTCTCCCCTCCGGATAACAATCGCTGATCAATTTCTCGGTGAAATTGATCTTCCTTGAGGAAAAGTCTTATATTTCTTCCAAAATGAAATCACTTTCCCGAACAGAGTGAAGGAAGAAAAAAGAAGTCGGAAATAATAGGCTCAAAAGTCGTGGTGGGATTGCCACCCGAAGAATTATTAGAAAAACCTAACACTTCTTGAGAATACTCCTCACTAGCACACATCAGTAATGTCAAATTTCGGTTTACCGGGAAATTATCATCATATGGTTTTTTAGAGGAGTATCCTCGTAGATTTGATAGAGATTTAAAATTCTGGCTTCGTCAATAAGGCATGGCCGGTCCTCAAGAAGGATCTCCCTAGAATGAGAGGAACCCGAGGATCGGCTTCAAAATCAACAACAACAAAAGTCGATAGGAAGTGAAAATACTCCCCACTTTGACACATGGAACGTCTCGGCGAGTCCTTTAGGACGAGTAATGGATCAATCTGCTTAGCTCTAGAGTCATCCGAGTGGGGGTAAGTTCGGGTAGGGAAAGCTTTTTCCAAATGAAAAAAGGCATAAGATTTATGCTCGCGCCAAGATTAGCCAAGGAGTGACAGACATCATCATGGGAACATCACATGGATAAGAAACTTGTAAGGATCTCAACTTTTGGGAAGCTTATTAAGGAGCATTGCCGAACAATTCTAATTCCAAAACGGTTATTTAGACTTATTCAAACAACTTTTCCTTATTCATGAGCAAATTCTTAATCGTAGGGGCAAATCTTGGCATCAAAAGTAAAGCGTCCGCAAAGCTAATGTCGAAGCGCAAATCTTGAAAGATTTGAAAGATCTTCTCTTTTGATATTCGAAGATTTTCACGAAACTTTTGATCATTAAGTCTCGAAGGATATGGAATATTAGGCTTAGGTGAAGTCTTCGAAACATCGGGTTCCAAAATAGGAATGGGGTTAACTGGAGGTTGGATGTGAGCGGTACTTCTTTGTAAATTAGTTTGCTCCTTATCCGTTGTCTCCTCGGTTTCTCGTTCCACTACCTTTTTGGGAGAATGATTAGTAGGAATTGAAGGTCCCTCATAAGCAACACCACTTCGAGTAGTGATTGCTTTCATCTCACACTTCGGGTTAGGAATAGTATTACTCGAAAGAGTACCCGAAGTTGAGGCTTGGTTTTGGAAAAATCCACTTAACATATTTTAAAAATTATTTTGAAAAAGCATTTTGTTAATTCATTCAAGATGTTATTGTTGGTCATCATTGTATTTTCAATTTCATTCTTAAATTCTCATTTCAACGAGTTGATTTGAATTTGTATGTTTTCATCATTTGATCATTTAGATTTCATATAATTTGAAAACTCATTTGTACTCCTTGTTGAACTTGATTATTTAGGAGCTATGAAGGTTTGGTTTTTTTTTCGAATCTTTGATTTTGAAAATTTGGAGCATGATTAATTTGAGCTTGAAAACTTTGATTTCCATGAAAATTATTTCCCCGATTAAAATTATTCCCTTGACCTTGATTTTGATTATACCTATTTTGTACCAGAGCAAAATCGAGTGGCGCCATGTGGTTGCTAACACAGTTGGGGAGCTACTTGTTTGGAAGTACCCGTTGCAGCACAAACCACTAGTTGATTGCTATCGTATTTGCAAACTTATAGTGAAAGCATGAAGCACCACCACAAGTAACAAAGATCTCTCACCGCTTAACCGTAGGGGAGTGACAATTTCTTAGTAACAATCTCAAATTAAGGTTGAAATTTGGTCCGCAAGCTTCCACTTCTTTCATCCGTCTTACTAGACCTTTCCTAGAATTTATATTATCTAGAAACATTCAAGTCTGTTTCATGAATAACAACTTTCAATTTGTTCTTCAATTTTGTTCCAAAGCCTCTCTAGTAGTCCTATCAATAGTTTTCCAACCGTCGCGCATTTAAGGAGATTTGTTATCATTCTCATTTAAACCATTATATTAGAAAGTATCTATTTGGGTTAACTCCGTAAATCCGTGGTGGGGACAAGCTCTAAGCATTTCCTTAAATCGTTCCCATGCTTCACTAAATGTCTCCTCGAATTTTTGGGTAAAACGAGAGATTTCATTTTTTAAAGTGAGTGGTATTGAGTGAGGGAAACAAATGATTCACGAATTGGTACGAGGATCTCCCAAGTCAGATCGGAATTAGGAGGTTCTTTATCGTACCAAACTTAGTGGCCACCTCGAGCGAATATTGGGAAACATCATGAGTTTAATAACATCATTCGGTACACCCCTAAATCTTAAAGTCAAAGTAATCCTTTTGAATTTGTTATATGAGAATGGGGATTTTTTTTTTTTTTTTTTTTTGTTTTCTTCCCTCTCAAAACCATGAAACGTAATAACAAAAAAGAAAAAACAAAAAAATAAAAACACACAAATAACAAACACAAAAAAAACCTTTGATGGGCGCTCACGAGAAGTAAGAATCACCCATTCCTACATATTAACATTTCAAAGGATAACCTCTCCTTAGTGTCGTCTAGATACTTTTTGAGTACACTAAACTCGTCGTAGAACGCTATAAATGTATCACCGTGCCCTGTTCTGTCACTCCGTGTTGTCCTCCACAAACTAGAATAGTAACGTACCAGCTTCATTCCGTCTCCTTCGTACATCGTCACCTCCGCAGCTAGCACTTCCGTACCCCCCCCTTCACTCCCTCTCTCCCCCGTGGGTGCTTGGAGTAGCTATTCCATGTTAGATTATCAGCACAGTGGTGCAACTTCAACGATAGTACGAAGCTCGGGGTTCGACTATGGTTTGGAGACGGTCTTTTTATTTTCGACGTCTTGGGAATAGTTACGGTGGTATATATTTCGGGAATATAGGAATTTTAGTGCGCATATTTGACACTAACAAAAAACAAACAAGGGGAGCGAGAAAATATATACACAAAAATTTTTTGTTTCACCGAATAATCAACAATACTCTAGGGTAAACTCCCTTAAGTGAAACTTGCAAGCGAACGGGGACGTAGTGAGAGCGGAATCGCCTTTAAAAATCGGTTTTTGTCCCTTCGGGTCCGTAGTTCCGTTGGTTTGGAATCAACCTGCCTAAACAGCTTATTTCACAAAAGAGGTGCGCCTTTTTTGTAAGTGACACAAGACGGTTACTTTTTTGAATCTTAAGTTTGGGAACTTATTAATGGATATTCACAAATTCTCTAGTAAGAGAATTAAATTGCTTGTGTATTTTAGTATTTAAGAGAACACAATAAAAATCGAAAAATCCGGAAGAGCAAATATTTTTGTATTTTTTTTATTTATTAATCTTCTACATATAGTAAAAAGAAAAAGAAAAATATTTTTTAGATTTTTTAGATTTTTTATTTTTTCAAAAAGACGTAACTTTCGAAGACGAAAGGTACCCCAAATCACGATCGACAAATTCAAACGAGAAAATCTTTAACACAATTCACCGACAGCGGCGCCAAAAATTTGATTACGTTCAAATTATATATACAGTATATAATAATAAGTATAAACAAATTTACTAGAAATCCTTGGGGACAAAGATTAAAGCAAAATCAACACAAAATGATCGTTCGTTGACCGGTAATGTTTACCGGGTCGTTTATTTACCCCAAGTAAAGAAGAAAGAATTATGAATTTGAAACTCTGTTTTTATTGGACAATGATTTGAAATGGATCTAAGATCTTTGATTCGCAATCTAATATCCTAACTAGTGGGCGTAATAAGGCACTTTTAATATATTATAAGAAAATGCAATAAAAATGTTAACGAGAAACGTAAAAACGTACACTTAAATCTAAATTTAGCAAAAATGAACCAAAAAGGGGCAAACTAATTTTCCTAGATGCTAAAATACTAAAAATGATTTTTAGAAAAATATTTTTTTTAATTTTTTAAGAATTTTTAAAGTTTTTAAACTAATTAATACAAGAAAAATACTAGACTATGATTTAAAAATCTAAGAAAATTCCTAATAATTTACTTAACATGCAAGGAATGCAGGAAAATTATCAACTCCGAATACAACTCTAAACGAATAAGCTTGGGAAAAATGAAAACAAGCATTCGTAGTCTTATTTTATAAAGAAGAGTCTAAAAGAGTTAAAAGAAACATGATTGTGCACCTTGGATGTAATAGTCCCAAACATTTAATTGTTTGATGCCCGTTTACTTTGAATGATAATTTTTAGCTTACGCGATTTAACTTAACGATTACGATTTAAGAACAAACGCGCACAATGCTAAAAATAAATAGTGAATTTATTGACGTCGCAAATGACCCTAAAACACGGGTTGTTATAGTCTTCCCCCGTTAAATAAGCCTTGTTCACAAGGCTTAAGATGCTGCACTTGACGACGGTGCGACATTTGTGAAGAGATGTGGATACTTCTTCCTGAATTGATCTTCATGTTCCCATGTAAACTCAGGACCTCTCCTGGAGTTCCATCGAACCTTGATAATTGGATCACATCTTTGCCTCAACCGTTTGACTTCTCGATCCATGATCTCTATAGGTTCCTCGACAAACTAAAGCTTGTTATCAAAGTGAAGTCCATCCAACGGAACAGCTAATGGTTCGTCAGCATGGCACTTCTTCAAGTTGGATACATGAAACGTATTGTGAACCCTGCTCAGCTCTTGCGGAAGCTCAAGCTTGTAAGCAACAGATCCAACATGTTCCAACACCTTGAAAGGCCCAACATATCGGGGGTTTAACTTCTTTCCAAGGCGAAACCTTAAGCATAACTTTATCCTCACCTTAAGCATAACTTTATCCCCACCTTGAAATTCCATCGGTTTACGCTTTAGATCGGCGTAACTCTTTTGTTGATCATGAGCGGCTTGCATTCTTTGCTTGATCTGAATAACCTTCTCAGTTGTCTTTCGAACTATCTCTGGACCGGTGAGTTGCACTTGCCCAACCTCGGCCCAACAAACAGGTGAACGACACTTTCGACCATAAAGTGCTTCAAATGGTGTAGCCTTTATGCTAGCGTGATAACTGTTGTTATATGAAAACTCGACTAATGACAAATGGTTAACCCAACCCTTTCCAAAGTCGATCACATAAGCACGTATCATATCCTCGAGAGTTTGGATAGTTCTCTCACTTTGTCCGTTACTCATGTCCAAGTTAGTACCTAAAGCTTTTTGAAAGGACTTCTAGAAATTTGATGTGAATATAAGGTCACGATCATAAATAATTGAGACGGGCATTCCATGCCTCGTGACTACCTCATTTAGGTACATTATTGCCAGTTTCTCCAAGGGATCATTTTTACTTATTGGTATAAAGATTGCAGACTTAGTGAGTCGGTCAATAATAACCCAAATGGTGTCGTAGCCTTGTGACGACTTAGGAAGCTTCGTGATAAAATCCATAGTGATATTGTCCCACTTCCATTGAGGTATATCGGGTTGTACCAACAATCCTGATGGCCTCTGATGTTCAACCTTGACTTTAGCGAATGTCAAACATTTGCTAACATAGGTGGCGATGTTGGCCTTCATATTGGGCCACCATTATAACTTCTTTATGTCTTGATACATCTTGTCAGAACTCGGATGAATAGAGTATTTAGACTTGTGGGACTCGTGCATGATCACGGTCCTCAAATCATCATAACATGGCAACCAACTCCTGCCATTAAAGCATAGAGTTCCATCCGCACGTGGTTCTAACTTTTCTGTTCTAAGTTTCCCCGGATCCTTTGCATTTTTAACCAACATACCTCCAACATCTTCGTTCTTGATGTTCTCTGGTTTTCGTGCTTAAGTATGAGCATTCAAGATTTGTTTAGGAAGATCCAAGCCAATAGTCATGACTAAGGCTTGAACTCTTAATGGTTCAATTCGTTCCTTCCTGCTCAAAGCATCAACAACAACATTTGCCTTTCCCGGGTGATAACGAATCTCACAATCGTAATCACTGAGCAACTATAACCAATGACGTTGCCTCATGTTCAACTCTTTCTGATTAAGAATATGTTGTAAACTCTTATGATCAGCGAACACCGTACACTTGGTTCCATACAGATAGTGCCTCTAAATCTTGAGAGCGAACACTACTGCTCCAAGTTCTAAATCATGAGTCGTATAGTTCTTCTCATGAATTTTCAATTGGCGTGATGCATAAGTGATCACCTTCTCCCTTTGCATCAACACAACGCCCAAACCTTTGATTGAAGCATCGCAGTATGCGATAAAAATCTTTGTTTCCTTCAGGTAAAACCAGAATTGGTGCACTACACAACATCTGCTTCAACAGTTAAAACGCTGCTTGTTTTTTGTCGCCCCAAACAAACTTGACCTTCTTCTGAGTAAGCTTGGTCATTGATTTGGCAATTTTTGAAAATCCTTCGATGAATCTTCGATAATACCCAGCAAGACCTAAAAATTGACGAATCTCCGTCAGTGACTTGGGAGATACCCAATCTTTAATGGATTTGATCTTGGCGGGGTCCACGTGAATGCCTTTACTATCAATCATATTACCGGACTATGCAATCACGTGGCCGAGAAATTGACACCAATAGGAATCCAAAATTCACAAGTAGAGAACTTAGTATACTCAATCTCTTTCTTAAGCAATTACAGAACTGCATTAATGTGTTCCATTGTTCTTGGGAGTGATAAGGAATTGTTCGAATTAACACAATCACGAACTTATCCCAAAAATGGCTTGCACATGCGGTTCATGAGATCCATAAATACCGCTATTGCGTTCGTCAAGCCAAATGGCATAACTTGGAACTCGTAATGACCATACCGAGTTCGGAATGCCGTTTTTGGAATATCCTCTTCCCGTACTCAAAGCTGGTGATAACCTGATCACAAGTCTATCTTAGAATAAACATTGTATCCTTGTAGTTGATCAAACAAATCGTCAATCCTTGGGAGTGGATAACGATTCTTCACTGTCAGCTTGTTCAGTTCCTGATAGTCGATGCACATTCAAAACGATCCCATCCTTCTTTTGACAAACAAGACCGAGTAGCTCCACCCAAGGTAAGGAACTGGTACTAAAAGGCCCTTGTCAGATAGTTCTTTCAGTTGCTCCGACAACTCTTCATTTTCAGAAGGCGCCAATCGATAATGTGGCTCGAGCACATTGCAGGCACAGGTACAATCATTTGAAATTCCACTTGTCGAGTCGGAGGAAGACCCAGCAAGTCCTCAGGGAATACATCAGGAAAATCTCGAACTATCGGTACGTCCTCAAGTCGCTTCTTCTCTGACTTGTCTTTCATCTCCTTTGTAGTAACGTTTGCCAAAAAGACTGGACATCCTTTTAGCATGTATTCTTGTGTTTTGGTGTATGAGATAATGTATAGACGAGCCTTGTTTTCAATCGGTTGCAATTCGTCACCGTGAATGATTAGAGTTTCATTTCCCCAGGGGATACGAACGATCTTCTCGGCACACACAATGATTGCTTGGTACTTTACCAACCAATCCATACCAATTATAGCATCGAAACTACCAAGTTCTACAGGCATTACGTCTATGTTGAATGGGTAGTTCAGGATGTTTAATGTACAACCCTTAAGGATAGTGTTTAACACCCATTTATCTCCGTCGGCTAGTTGCACCATCATAATAGTATTCTAATACAATTTGGTGTGATATCATTCGGGGGCTAAATGCAGTAGAACACAAAACTCCTATCGTACTAGTATCGAATAAGATAGAAGTCATAGCGGGTTGTTTAGAAAGGACTACCCTGTCATGACGTTGGAGTATGGTATGTCCCTGCATGGCCTACAGCATACACTCGCGGAGCTTGACATTTCCAGCTGGTTGCCTCGATAGTTGTTGTTCTTACAGTTTTGGGCATTCCTCTTAAAATGTCCTTAAGGCACCACATTCATAGCAAGTAGGCTTCTGACCTATCCCAGTGCCCCTTTGGTTATTAGCAGTGTTGGCATTAGCAGGACTCCTGCAATCACGGGCCAGATGGCCAACTCGATTGCACTTGTGGCATTTGGGAATCACCATGGACCGTCCGAAGTAGATAGTGCATTTTTGAGCATAGAGGTTTTTTTTATTTAGATCCCCCATATTATATCATTCTCTACCGTCCCTCGCAAGTATAAGCCTTAGCCGATTTTCTGCCTCTTGCATGTTTGTTGTTGTTGTTGTGGTTGTTGGATATTATCTTTGCTTTTCTCTTAGTCTCTGTCTACTGATCATAAAATGCGAATGTTCTTATCCATTAGCTCGGTTGCGATTTCAACTGCTTCTTGCATTGTCTTTGGTTTAGACGCCACTACACTCCCATGAATCATGTCGGGAAGACCACCGACATATTTTTCAATTTTATCAGATTCTTCGGGAAACATCCTCCCGCACAACAAAGCCAATTCCTGAAAGCGTTGGGTATAACTTGTCAAGTCAGTACCCTTCACCTTCAGAATCCCCAAATCTCCATCTAGTTCTTTATTTCATTTCGAGACAGTATTGTCAGTATCATCATTTTCATCTTGTCAGACTGTTCAGGAAACATTCTAACACACAACAATGCTAGTTCCTAAAAACGTTGGTTGTACCCTATCACGTCGGTACCTTTTACCTTCAAATTCAACAACTCAGCCTCGAGCTTCTTCATCTCGGTCAGTACTTGTCAGTCATCTTCTTTTTCAGAAACCATTGAATCAATTCAACAACTCCTTATGTGCCCTTGAAATTTAGAGGTTGGCACTTCATGAAGTCTGGGTAAGTGCACTCTCTAGTAACTCGTTCAATCCGTCTAACGCATGTTCCCGAAACATGGCTGTCATCGCCATTCGTGTTTCTGTCACATGATGCCAAGGCAGTAGTAACGCCTTGGTCAATCATTGCCTTCAGCTAGGCATTAGTAACAGAGGTGATGGTAGTTATTGTGGCTGATCCTGACCTTGTGGTTCTTTTTGGTGCCATTTACTTCAATCACAAGAAAATATAATACTCGTTAGATTTCATACAATCATAACCATGACATGACATATACATAATAAATAAAATGAGATCACATCACACAGTGAAATGCACAACTGAATTAAAATTAACAATGATATAGTTAAATCGACATTCATTCATAATAAATTCGATTACAGACGTGACATAATACAACTATTCCATATATAATTTGGAAAACATACACGATTGGTTTAGATACAAAATGATCACAACGATTAGGTTACAAGATAAAATATACAACCTAAAGCCCTACTAGCCGGGAGTTACCCGTAATACTTAGTAGGCTATATAAAATAGCTAGCTCTAACAAGATCTACGAACTGCTACCGGCCTCTTCCGGTGCATCGGGTTGTGCCGGACCTTTAGCGGGTCCCTACTGTCTCTCAAACTCTATCATCTGGGTCTGTAGTCTCTTCAGCAGTCTTAGTGCTTCTATGAACTATCCCTGTCTGATGCGATCTGCTGCTTGTAAAGCTGCAATCTTTGACTGTTGTGCTAACACCTGAGTACGCAATGCCATGTTCTCTGAACGTGCAAAGTCACTAGCATCCATAGATCATCCCCAAGCCTCCCGAAACATCATAGCCTCTCTCTCCATAAGTAAAGTTGTATGAGCATGTGCACGCCTATCCCTATACAACATGTTGAGCCGACCAGCCATCAACTGTCGCTCACTCTGGGCATCATCCAGCCTCGTATAGATCTCGTCTGTATCCTGTCTCACAGTCGTGACAAGGTCTGTCACCCTCCAACCTAACTTTGTCTCATCAGTAGCTGGTGCCCCTAGCATGCCCACGAGCATCTCATCCCAAGTGTCGGTAATCCCATAACCAACATCTCTCTCTGGGTCTCTCATAATCTCATCATCTAAAGTCGCAACAAATCCTTAGTCTGCTCTAAAACCTCTAGAGGGTCTAGCAGTGGGAGCAGATAAACTCTCACCGACCTCAAATCTCGGACCAAGAGCAATACATAACCTCTTTCGAGGCAGTAAGGTAACCTCAGGAGCATCCGCTCGACTGTTAGTAGAGGTAAGGAACAAAGGTGGTGATGGAGTAGGTAGAGGTATAAGTAAAAGGGGTGGTGTCCCTGATGGTGGTGTCTCTGATGCTCTGGTATGTGAGAGTATGATAGATGGTGTTAGTGAATGAGAAGTAGATGGTGCCTCGGCTCTCAGCCGGATTAGCGTAGCTCTGTAGCCTAATGGATGAGTGGGACTAGCAGGTGGTGGCAAGGGCAATACAGGTAGTGGTGGGGATGGTATCTGTGGTAGTGGTAATGATAGTGAGGTAAGTGAAGATGGTGGTGTAGTAGGTAAGGCAAGAAGTCTCTCAACCTCTGCCCTAGGAGGAAGTGGTATAGGTGTCTGATCTCGGATAGATATCCTAGCAGTGGTACGATGTACAGGTGGTAGGACAGAGTCGGCCGGAGCTGGGTGCTCCTCCTCCTCATCCTCGTCCTCCTCTTCATCGTCAGCATCATCTTCGGAGGGCTCCTCATCATCATCATTGTCCCTATCAGTAAGGTAATCAGCTGGATCCTCCTCGGGATCCTCATCGTCCTCCTTCGGGTCCTCCTCCGGATCGGACTCCAAAACATAACCTGGTGACTTAGCAGTGGGTGAGGCAGCAGCAGGCAGTAGCTGCTCCTCAGCTGGGAATACCTTATCCTCTAGTGGCATGAACTCTGGATATACAGGCTCCGGAACAAAGCCTAGTGAAGGTGGTGCTTGTGGCTCCTTGGGGCCAGGCACGTAGTCCGACGATGGTGGGGCCTGAAAAGCAGCATGCACATAAGCATATGGGTCCTCCGGCATCACGGGTAGTCTATCGTACCCATGTACGACGACTCCCGAGGATCCAATGTCTGACAGATCCTCAAATAGGCTAGATACCTCTGTGTATGTAACTGTGGAATCCTCTGAATTCGACATGACAAAATTTGAAAATCAAAAGGTAGCTTATATAAGTATTAATATAAGACTCTTATTGTAATATACATAGTATATTATGAACACGTATATCAATTATGAATGCATCTAGTCTAACCAACTAATGCAGCAACTAGTGTATGCATGTATGTATGTATGTATGTATGTATGTATGTCCCGTGTAAACCCATTTTGTATGAATGTAATGTTTGAAAACGGTTATAGTCCAGCAAAAACATTTGACCTGGTTCTCTATAACCTTGGCTCTTGATACCAATCTGTAACACCCCCAAATTGGGTCGCAACGGAATATGGGTTGAGAGTGTTACATCATAGGTCAATAGCACAAGATATATATATGAACGACCAAAAAGCCGTTTAAAACTGATACATTGGATTTAGCAAAGTGTTTGTTATAAAAGCTCGAAGCTTTACTTGTTTAAAATATAAAATACAAGGTTCTAGTTCATAACAATTTATCCCAAAGTGTAATGCAACCAAATCTTTAAGAATGTGACATCCAAAATATAAGCACCAGTGTATCCCTTGCACCTCGTGCCTTATTGACCTCCTGAAAAACATTGCTTTAAAACGTCAACATATTGTTGAGTGAATTCATAGGTTTATAAATTGTATAGTGTAGGACCGCAAGATTCCCCCATGATAATGCAACAGATGCAAACATCATAAAATGTAATTATGTTTCCCTAAGCTTATGACACTGAAGCTCGACATAAATGAATTGCAATATTAAATCGCCAACATTACCCGTGATGATGTTCTAACCCGCAACATCCTATGTCCGACATGGTATACGTTCGTTTGTCAAGTGATAGCTAATCACCCGAACGGGGATGTCAAACCCAATAGATCTATTCATAACATTCGCGCTCACAACACTAGCAAATGACAGTTCATGATAATGGGCTCAGAAAGGGTTATCGCTACTTAGGCAAACATGTAATCATGTTAAAATGTACACTTGCGTCCAATTTGTAAAACATGCATATGTTTCTCATCCCAAAAATTGTAAATCATTATCAATGTAAAACGTGGGGCTATGAACTCACCTTGAGTAAATGAATATCAAGTATATCACAGAAAATGCGTCAGATAAACGCCAAATGCAACCTAATTAAGTATAGGCCGTATAAGTACTAAGCACTTTGATTAACTAATACCATATACAATTCTATATAGCTACATCGGCATCTAATCGTGTTTGTGAAAACGTATTTATAAGGTTAAAACGTTTATAAATATTTCATTAGTAAAAACGACGTAAATTTCACGTTTTAAGCCCGTTCGGTATGTTTCTTACGTCCACGCTTTCGTATTAAGACGAAGTATCAAAATATTACATTTTCATCTTTTGAGTCTCCTGGTGAACAGTGGTTTTTACTGTTCATAGACTTTTATGAAATTATTTTTATAATATTAATCGTCGTAAACTCGTAAATGTCGTATTTTACTCGTTTTAGCTCCGTTTTTAGTGATTCTTTCGAGCACGTCTTCGTAATTAAAAGTTCTATTTAATTAATGATGTTTTCAAAATGTAAATAACTGATGTGAACAGTAAATTTCAAAAAGTTATTTTTATAAAAGTATTTATTATCGTAAACTCGCGAAATTCCTAACTCCTTCGTTATTGATCCAAAAATTATGATTCTTAATGTTTTGGAATCCTAAAAATATGTACTATCTGATAAAAATAATCATTTTTATATATCAGAAGTAAAAGTTTGTAACTTGTTTTTATAAAATTTCTTTTATAAATACGTTTATTATCGCGTAACTTGTAAATGACACATCTCCTTCGTTATAAATCCGTTTTTCGAGTTCTTTACATGTCTACGATCCTTGTAACATGTAGTATTTTATAAAAATATAAAATAATTATGTTATATGTCGAATTTGATCATACCCTTTTGGATATTTTGTTAAAAATATGTTTAAACCTTGTTTTTATAACTTTTAGTACACTTGTTAACCCAATTATTCTCCCGTCGGCTAGTTCGACGTCATAATAGTGATCTAAGGTAGTTGGAGTGATATCAATTTGGGAGCTAAATGCAGTGGACACAAAACTCCTATCGGCACCAGTATCAAATAAGATAAAAGCATAGCGGTTGTTGAGAAGGAGCGTACCCGTAACAACGTTAGAGTCTGGTTTATCCTCGCATGGCCTGCCGCATACACTTTCGCTGGAGCATTGGCATTCCCAACTTGATTACCATGGTTGTTGTTGTTCTTCAGCTTTGGACACTCCCTCTTGAAATGTCCTTGGGCACCACATTCATAGCAAGTAGCTTTCTGACCTGCCCTAGTGCACCTTTGATTGTTACCAGCATTAGTATTCGCAGGACTCCTACAGTCACGGGCCAGATGGCCAACTCGGTTGCACTTGTGGCATTTGGGAGCACATGGACCGTCGTGGTGATAGTTGCATTTTTAGCATAGGGGTTTAGATCCTCTATATGGTTTCTTCTCACCAGTCCCTGTAGTGTAAGCCCTGCCGGTGTTCTGCCTCTTGTTCTGTTATTGTTGTTGGTTATCATCTTGCTTTCTTTTGGTCTCTATCTGACTCTTAGCAAAAGTGCGGATTTTCTTATCCATCAGTTTAGTGGCCATTTTAATTGCATCCTGCGTTGTTTTAGGCCTTGATGCTACTACGCTTCTGTAGATCATGTCGGGCAAACCACCAGCATATCTTTCAATCCTGTCAGACTCTTCAGGAAACATTCTAAAATACAGCAATGCTAGTTCCTAAAAACATTGGTTGTACCCTATCACATCGATACCTTTTACCTTTAAATTCCACAACTCAGCCTTGAGCTTTTGCATTTCGTTCCTCGGGAAGTACTTTTCAGTCATCTTCTTTTTTAGGTCTGTCCAAGTCATTGCATACGCAACATCAAGACCAACAGTCCTAACGTAGGAATTCCACCATGTTAGAGCACTTGCCAGAAGAGTACAAGTGGAAAACTTGATTTGGTTTTTCACAGAGCAGTGGCTTATGTTGAACACAGTTTCCATTTTCTCAAACCATTGAATCAATTCGACAACTCCTTCCGTGCCCTTGAAATTTAGAGGTTGGCACTTAATGAAGTCTGGGTAAGTGCACTCTCTAGTAACTCGTTCTGTCCGTCTAACGCCTGTTCCCGAAACATGGCTGTCATCGCCATTCGTGTTTCTGTCACGTGCTGCCAAGGCAGCAGTAACGCCTTGGTCAATCATTTCCTTCAGCTGGATCGGTGATAGAGGTGGTGGTAGTTGTTGTGGCTGGTCCTGACCTTGTGGTTCTTTTTGGTGCCATTTTCTTCAATCATAAGAAAATATAATACCCGTTAGATTTCATACAATCATAACCATGACATGACATATACATGATAAATAAAATGAGATTACATCACACAGTGAAATGCACAACTGAATTGAAATTAACAATGATATAGTTAAATTGACATTCATTCATAACAAATTCGATTATAGACGTGACATAATACAACCATTCCATATATAATTTGGAAAACATACATGATTGGTTCAGATACAAAATGATCACAACGATTAGGTTACAAGATAAAATATACAACCTAAAGCCCTACTAGCCGGGAGTTACCCATAATACTTAGAAGGCTATACAAAATAGCTAGCTCTAACAAGATCTACGAACTGCTACCGGCCTTCTCCGGTGCATCGGGCTGTGCCGGACCTTTAGCGAGTCCCTGCTGTCTCTCAAACTTTGTCATCTGGGTCTGTAGTCTCTTCAGCAGTCTTAGTGCCTCTATGAACTGTCCCTGTCTGGTGCGGTCTGCTGCTCGTAAAGCTGCAATCTCTGACTGTTGTGCTAACACCTGAGTACGCAATGTCATGTTCTCTGAACGTGCAAGGTCACTAGCATCCATAGATCGTCCCTAAGCCTCCCGATACATCCTAGCCTCTCTCTCCATAAGTAAAGTTGTACGAGCATGTGCACGCCTATCCCTATACAACATGTTGAGCCGACCAGCCATCAACTGTCGCTCACTCTAGGCATCATCCAGCCTCGTATAGATCTCGTTTGTATCATGTCTCACAGTCGTGACAAGGTCTGTCACCCTCCGACCTAACTCTGTCTCATTAGTAGCTGGTGACCCTATAATGCCCTTGAGCATCTTATCCCAAGTGTCAGTAATCCCATAACCATCATCTCTCTCTGGGTCTCTTTTTATCTCATCATCTAAAGTAGCAACAAATCCTTAGTTTGCTCTAAAACCTCCAGAGGGTCTAGCAGTGGGAGCAAATGAACTCTTACCGACCTCAAATCTCGGACCAAGAGCAATACATAACCTCTTTTGAGGTGGTAAGGTAACCTCAAGAGCATCTGCTCGACTATCAGTAAAGGTAAGGAGCAAAGGTAGTGATGAAGTAGATAGAGGTATAGGTAAAAGGGGCGGTGTCCATGATAGTGGTGTCTCTGATTCTCTGGTATGTGAGAGTATGATAGATGGTGGTAGTAAATGAGAAGTAGATGGTGCCTCGGCTCTCAGTCAGATCATCACAGCTCTGTAGCCCAATAGATGAGTGGGACTAGCAGGTAGTGGCAAGGGCGATACAGGTAGTGGTGGGGATGGTATCTGTGGTAGTGGTGATGATAGTGGGGTAAGTAGAGATGGTAGTTGAGTAGGTAAGGCAAGAAGTCTCTCAACCTCTGCCCTAGGAGGAAGTGGTACATGTGTCTGATCTCGGATAGACATCCTAGCAGTGGTACGACGTACAGGTGGTGGGACAGAGTCGGCCGGAGCTGGGTGCTCCTCCTCCTTCTCATCCTCATCCTCCTCCTCATCGTCAGCATCATCTCCGGAGGGCTCCTCATCATCCTCATCATCATCATTGTCCCTATCAGTAGGGTAATCAGCTGGATCCTCCTCGGGATCCTCATCGTCCTCCTTCGGGTCCTCCTCCGGATCGGACTCCGAAACATAACCTAGTGACTCAGCAGTGGGTGAGGCAGCAGCAGGCAGTGGCTGCTCCTCAGCTGGGAATACCTCATCCTCTGGTGGCATGAACTTTGGATATACAGGCTCTGTAACAAAGCCTGGTGGAGGTGGTGCTTGTGGCTCCTCGGGGCCAGGCACGTAGTCCGGCGATGGTGGGGCCTGAAAAGCGGCATGCACATAAGCATATGGGTCCTCCGGCATCACAGATAGTCCATCGTACCCGTGTACGACGACTCCCGGGGATCCAATGTCTGACAGATCCTCAAATGGGCTGGATACCTCCGTGTATGTAACTGTGGAATCCTCTGAATCCGACATGACAAAATATGAAAATCAAAAGGTAGCTTATATAAGTATTAATATAAGACTCTTATTGTAATATACATAGTATATTATGAACACCTATATCAATCATGAATGCATCTAGTCTAACCAACTAATGCAGCAACTAGTGTATGCATGTATGTATGTATGTATGTCCCGTGTAAACCCCTTTTGTTTGAATGTAATATTTAAAAATGGTTATAGTCCAGCAAAAACATTTGACCTGGTTCTATATAACCTTGGATCTTGATACCAATCTGTAACACCCCTAAATTGGGTCGTAGTGGAATATGGGTTGAGAGTGTTACATCATAGATCAATAGCACAAGATATATATATGAACGACCAAAAAGTTGTTTAAAACTGATACATTGGATTTAGCAAAGTGTTTGTTACAAAAGCCCGAAGCTTTACTTGTTTAAAATACAAAATACAAGGTTCTAGTTCATAACAATTTATCCCAAAGTGTAATGCAACCAAATCTTTACACCTCGTGCCTTATTGACCTCCTGAAAAACATTGCTTTAAAACGTCAACATATTGTTGAGTGAATTCATAGGTTTATAAATTGTTTAGTGTAGGACCGCAAGATTCCCCCATGATAATGCAACAGATGCAAACATCATAAAATGTAATTACGTTTCCCTAAGCTCATGACACTGAATCTCGACATAAATGAGTTGCAATATTAAATCGCCAACATTGCCCGTGATGATGTTCTAACCCGCAACATCCTATGTCCGACATGGTATATGTTCGTTTGTCCATTGATAGCTAATCACCCGAACGGGGATGTCAAACCCAATAGATCTATTCATAACATTTGCGCTTACAACACTAGCAATTGACAGTTCATGATAATGGGCTCAGAGAGGGTTATCGCTACTTAGGCAAACTCTTAATCATGTTAAAATGTACACTTGCGTCCAATTTGTAAAACATGCATATGTTTCTCACCATAAAAATTGTAAATCATTATCAATGTAAAACGTGGGGCTATGAACTCACCTTCAGTAAATGAATATCAAGTATATCATAGAAAATGCGTCAGATAAACGCCGAATGCAACCTAATTAAGTATAGGCCGTATAAGTACTAATCACTTTGATTAACTAATACCATATACAATTCTATATAGCTACATCACCATCTAATCGTGTTTGTGTGTAAAACCCAAAAATATGAATTTCATTTCATATTGGTAATTTTGAATATAACCTAAAGTTTATTAATAAGCATTTGAAATTAAAACCTTAGGTTATAAATATTTGTAAATATTAAAGATATAACATAAGATATATTGTTAATAAAAAAATATAAATTCCTAATTTAAATGAATAAAATCCGGCTCCCCCTAAATGATAATAAAATATTTTTGATTTTTGGTTATTTAGGTTTATTTACCTTCCTTTATTGTTTAAAACATATTTTAAGTATTAAGAGTAAAAATGTTTTAGTAAATATTTGTGTAAACTTCAAAATGGAAGAAAATATTTTTGTCCCCCTCCTCTTTGTATGTAACCGGCCATATGTGGTGTATAAACACACCATATCTTTTATTTTGTTAGCAACATATATTTTAGGAATGAAGTGTGGATAGTGTGAAATCTTTCTAAATGAAAAAAAATATTTTGTCCCCTCCTCTTTTCCCTATAAAATCCGGCCCCCTCCTCCCCATTCTCCATATTCTCTCAAAAATTTCACTCCCAAAAATCTTGTGTAATCATCACTAAATTTTACAAGAAGAAGTTGGTGATTCGGGTAGAATTTTCAAGCCTTGGTGTTCTTAGTGTGATCCTTGATTCTTGGTGTTTGTTCTTGTTCTTGTCTTCATCTTGGTCTCCATAGGTAATTCTTGATTTTGTTTCACTCTTGTTGTCACCATGATTACATATGTAAAAGTTTTCATAAAAACCTAAAAGATTGTAAGAAATAATGTGTTTATGTTCTTGTCAATTTTCTCAAGGGTTTAATCTAATTAAAATGGTTAAATTCATGTTATGAAACCCTAAGATGATCATTAAATGTGTTATTAATAAAACCTACAAGATTAGAAACCCTAGGGTTGGTTTTGATGGATGTTAATTAGGGTTTTCATGGTTAATAAATCTGGGCAGATTTTTGGGTCATGTTCAACAGGGTATATCTTAATGATAAAAATTGATTTTGACATAATTCTTGAGCCTAACGTGAAGTTCAATGAATCTAGTTTCTGGAAAATCCGGTCTCATGTCAATTGGAGGTCGGGAAAGTCGATTTTTAGATTTTTTAAGATTAAGTGTCGAATCTGGAATTTCTATCCGAAAAATTCAGTTGTAGTATTTGATTTTTAATTCTCAAACCATAAGGAATTAGCCTTTGAAATTTTTATGGGATAATCTTCATGATATTAGCTACATCCATGATTGTTTTTAGAATTTTCTGAGTTGTCTATGTTGGGTTTTTACGCGTCAACTTTTCAAAGGTTCTGTCAGGTCAAAATTTGGGACTGTTTTGGGTAACAAGGGTCAAAGGGATACTTAAACATAGAAATAAATTAAACCAATGATCATGGATGTATTAGACATATGTAGGAACCTTTGAAATTTTTGGTGTAATTTTAGAAGATGTTTTTATGGGTCTTTTAAGTATGGAAACTTACCTTAAATAAGTAGTCAAAATCTGGAATTTTTGGAAACCTTAATTAAGTCAAAGTAAACTTTATTTATGGTAAGATCAAGTGATAAAACTTATGAAATAAGATAGATAATAATATGCAATCATGGATTTTTGTAGTTTCAGTGAAGAGGTTTTGACCTTTTATCTTTGTGTTCGCTCTCTCCGATTGCTTATTCGTTAAGGTACATATATTCTTGATACATACCTCTCTTTACTATTGTTACGATTTATAGGTTCTTTAGTCCGTTTCGTTATTCGTACAGATATTCTGTCCTTTTAGTAAGGACACTTCATTCTCATTTGTTTGGCTACTTGATCTATTTGATATTCTTTTGATTTGATATCCGTAATCATGACTCGTTTGATGTTGACAATCCGTTTGATTCGATAATCGTTTGGTTCTTGTTTGGAATATGCTACTGGATTCGTTTCCTTATTTGGATTATTTGAAACTTGTTCACTTATATCTTTGCTTTAATCTTGCCCGAGCTATTTGTATCTAGTCATGGAGGTACCATGACCATGTCATTGATGCACCAATGGCATGACATTATCTGTGGCGGCGTAATTGGTCCACGGCGTTCCTTTTTGTATGTTCACTTATTATGATTTGATTATATATGTTCGTACACTCGCCTTAGTGCTTGTGTATATGGATATAATTTTGTTTTGCAGGGAGCGTATGGATGCATCCTAGGTACTTTGTTTTGTTCAGTTTAGGTGAATGGTTATGTATGTGCAATACACCCCATATCACATTTGGTACATCAGGAGTTGCAAATCTTGTGTACATTTGATTATGAATATCTGTTATGTGATTCGGGTCTATTCATGTAACATGTTTAGACATTTCTTTGGGCTCGTGCGCATTCCTTTGATTACTCTTATCCTATCCATTGTTCTATATATATCATTTGGCATTTGTTTGGCAAGTTCTCGTGATCCGTTTCATTCATTACTTTGTTTTATTATCGTTATTATTATATCTGTTCACTGAGCGTTATCTCAGCCGCGTTTTCTTTTCCTATGGCAGGTACTAAGCGGGAAGAAAGGATATGAGTTTTGAAAGTAGGAGCTTTTAGAGGACACACCTTTAGAAGAACCCTTTTTATTTGGATTTATGTTTTCAGACCTTTTCTTTTGAAGATTTCTTTCATTTGACTTTGTTAAAATTTAATATTGTTGAAAGTCATTTTATTTTATGACTTGGTATTTTGATTAATAAAGTCTTCCGCTTGCGTTTATATATTCTGATATGACCCCATAACGTAACTCTTGGTCTCTTTATCGGTGCGGGATGTTACAATTATGGTATCAGATCCATTTCGACTTGTAAAACCTAGGTTGTGACCTGTGAGGATTGGGTAGACATTAGGTTTCCTTTTGATATAATCGCTTCCTTTCGTATTTTGATCTTAACTCTAAATTGTCTTCGTTGTTTCATTCGTTGACCAAGTATTTTCTTTGACCAAGGATCAGGCGGCTAACTCTTTAGGTACTGTTTCGAGAACTCTTCTTGAATGATCGTGCTGTTTTTGTCTTATTTGATACGGGTGCAACACATTCTGTGGTTTCTGTTTCATTTATTAAACACCTTAGCATCTTCCCTACGCTACTTAATTATACCTTACCAATATCTACGCCTATGAAAAGTCTGACCATGAATATCAGAGCTGTCCGCTTCATTTTGATGATAAGATTCGTTTTGCTAAATTGCTTCTCTTAGAACTAAGTGATTCGATTGTATTCTTAGTATGAATTGGTTAGCTGTTCATCGCACCCCTATCGTTTGTCATACCAATCATGTCATCCTTGATAATCAGAATAACCTCGAATTCATCTACCTATTTCAATTTCGAGGACAAAATTTTCTTTTTAGAGGGGAAGAGTTGTAAAACCCAAAAATTCAAATTTCATTTCATATTGGTAATTTTGAATATAACATAAAGTTTATTAATAAGCATTGAAATTAAAACCTTAGGTTATAAATATTTGTAAATATTAAAGATATAACATAAGATATATTGTTAATAAGAAATAAATATATAAATTCCTAATTTATTTCTATAAATCCGACCCCCTCCTCCCCCATTCTCCATATTCTCTCAAAAATTTCACTCTCAAAAATCTTGTGTAATCATCTCTTGAATTTGCAAGAAGAAGTTGGTGATTCGGGTAGAATTTTCAAGTCTTGGTGTTCTTAGTGTGATCCTTGATTCTTGGTGTTTGTTCTTGTTCTTGTATTCATCTTGGTCTCCATAGGTAAGTCTTGATTTTGTTTCACTCTTGTTGTCACCATGATTACATATGCAAAAGTTTTCATAAAAACCTAAAAGATTGTAAAAAAATAATGTGTTTATGTTCTTGTTAATTTCTCTAGGGTTTAATCTAATTAAAATGGTGAAATTACATGTTATGAAACCCTAGATATCATTAATGGTGTAATTAATAAGAAACTACAAGATTAGAAACCTTAGGGTTGGTTTTGATGGGTGTTAATTAAGGTTTTCATGGTTAATAATTTCGGGCAGAATCTTAGGTCATGTTCAACGGGGTATATCTTAATGATAAAAATTGATTTTGACATAATTCTTGAGCCTAAAGTGAAGTTCAATGAATCTAGTTTTTGGAAAATCCGGACTCATTTCAATTGGAGGTTGGGAAGGTCGATTTTTGGATTTTATAAGATTAAGTGTCGAATCTGAAATTTCTATCCAAAAAATTCAGTTGTAGTATTTGATTTTTAATTCTCAAACCATAACGAATTATCCTTTGAAATTTACGTGGGATAAGCTTCATGATATTAGCTACGTCCAAGATTTTTTTGAGATTTTTCTGAATTGTCTAAGTATGGTAAATACGCGTCAACTTTTCAAAGGTTCTGTCAGGTCAAAATTCTGGTCAGTTTTGGGTAACAAGGCTCAAAGGGATACTTAAACATGGAAATAAATTAAATCAATGATCAAGGGTGTATTAGACATATGTAGGAACCTCTGTAATTTTTGGTGTAATTTTAGAAGATGTTTTTATGGGTCATTTATGTATGGAAACTTACCTTTAAATAAGTAGTCAAAATCTGAAATTTTTGGAAACATTAATTAAGTCAAGTAAACTTTATTTATGGTAAGATCAAATGTAAAAATACTTAAAAAGGGTATGTAATATATGGTAATCATGGTTCTTGTAGATTCGATGAAGGTGTTATAATCTCTTGCTTTTGTGTTCATTTCTCTTCGATTGCTTATTCGTTAAGGTACAGATATTCTTGATACATACCTCTCTTTACTATTGTTACGATTTATGGGTTCTTTAGTCCGTTTCGTTATTCGTACAAATATTCCGTCCTTTTAGTAAGGACATCTCATGACATAATTCTCATTTGTTTAGCTACTTGATTCATTTGATATTCATTTGATCCTCCATTTGATCTGTTATCCGCTCTCATGATTCATTTGATATTCATTGATATTCCGTTTGATTTAATATTCGCAATTATGATTCTGTTGATCCTCGTTTGAATGTGTTGTAGAATCCGTTATCTTGATTTGATTATCAGTATCTTGTTTACTTATATCTTTTGCTTTAATCTTGCCCGAGCTATTTGTATCTAGTCTTGGAGGTACCATGACCATGTTATTGATGCACCAATGGCATGACACTATCTGTGGTGTGATTGGTCCACGGCGTTCCCTTTTGTATGTGCACTTATTATGATTTGATTATATATGTTTGTACACTCGCCATAGTGCTTGTGTATATGGATATAACTTTGTTTTGCAAGGAGCGTATGGATGCATTCTAGGTACTTTGTTCCGTTCAGTTCAGGTGAATGGTTGTGTGTGTGCAATACACCCCATATCATATTTGGTACATCAGGGAATGCATACCCGCATACATTTGATTCTGACTATCTGATTATTTGTTTAGGGTCCAAGCATGTGGCATGCTTTAGACATTTGTTTGGGCTCATGGGCATTTCCTTTGATTACTCTTATCTTATTCATTGTTCTATATATATCATTAGGCATTTGTTTAGCAGATTCTTGTGATTCGTTTCGTTCAAACCTTCGTTTTATTTCCATTATTATTATATCTGTTCACTGAGCGTTAGCTCAGTCGCGTTTTCTTTTCCTGCGGCAGGTACTAAGTAGGAAGCTGGGATATGAGTGTTGAGAGTGGGAGCTTTTAGAGGACCCACCTTTAGAAGAACCCTTTTGGATTTATGTTTTAAGACCCTTTCGTTTGAAGATTTCTTCTATTTAGACTTTGTTGGAATTTAATACTTTTGGAAGTCATTTTGTTTCATGACTTAGTATTTTTATTTAATAAAGTCTTCCGCTTCCGCTTGCGTTTATATGTTCTTATTTGACACCATAACGTAACTCTTGGTCTCTTTATCGGAGTGGGATGTTACAATTATGGTATCAGAGCCATTTCGACCTGTAAAACCTAGGTTATGACCTGTGAGGATTGGGTAGACATCAGGCTTCCTTTTGTATTTTGATACTTTCAATTCCTTTCGTATTTTGATATTATCGCTTCCTTTCGTACTTTGATCTTAACTCTGAATCGTCTTCGCTGTTTCGATCGTTGATTACCTGCTGCTAAGAGGCGAGTATTTTCTTCGACCAAGGATCAGTCAGCTAACTCTTCAGGTACCATTTCGGAAACTCTCTTTTTGAACGGTCGTGTTGTTTTTTGCCTTATTTAATGCGGGTGCAACACATCCTGTGATTTTGTTTCATTTGCCAAATACCTTAGCATCTTCCCTACACTACTTAATTATACTTTATCGATATCTACGCCTATGAAAGGTCTGGTGGCCATTAACCACGAATATCAGAACTGTCCGCTTCATTTTGATGATAAGATTTGTTTTACTAATTTGCCTCTCTTAGAATTGAGTGATTTCGATTTTATTCTTAGTATGAATTAGTTAGCTGTTCATCGCGCCCCTATCATTTGTCATACCAACCATGTCATCCTTGATAATCTGAATAGCCATGAATTCATTTACCTATTTCAATTTCGAGGACGAAATTGTTTTTTAGAAGGGAAGAGTTGTAAAACCCAAAAATTTGAATTTCATTTCATATTAGAAATTTTGAATATAACCTAAAGTTTATTAATAAGCATTTGAAATTAAAACCTTAGTTTATAATTTTGGGAAATTATAAAGATATAACATAAGGTATTTGTTTTTTTTAAATATATAAAATATATATATGTATATATATGGCCGGCCATTTTAAAAAAAAATAAAAAATAATATATCTTGTAATTTGATTATTTTGTATATTTACTTTTCTTTGTTAAAAGAACATATTTTAAGGGATAAACATTAAAAGGTTTTAGTAAGTATTTTTGTGCAATCTTAAAAATAGAAAAAAAATCATTTTGTTCCCCCTCCTTATCTCTTAAATCCGGCCCCCAATAGGTGATTATACACCAAAATATTTTATTTTTGTAATGAAACTTATTTAGAAAAAGAGTGTAAAGGGATTAAGATAAACATGTGTAATCTTTTTAAAGTTATAAAAGATTTTGTCCCCCCTTCTCTCCATCCTTATAAATTCGGCCCCCTCTCTCCCATTCTCATCATTCTCTCAAAATTCTTATTCCATAATTTTGTGTATTCTTCCATCAAAGTTTCAAGCAAGAAGAAGGTTTAGGTGTTTTTAAGTAATCTTGGTGTGGTTTGATCTTCAATCCTTGGTGTGTTCTTGGTGTTTGATTTGTACTCCTTCCTCATTCCATAGGTAAGTCTTAATTTGTTTCATTCTTGTGTCACCGTGATTTCATATAAAACCTAAAAGATTGTAAGAAATTAAGTGTGTATATTCTTGTTAATTTTCTCTAGGGCTTAATCTAATTAAAATGGTTAAATTCATGTTATGAAACCCTAAGATGATCATTAAATGTGTTATTAATAAAAACTACAAGATTAGAAACCCTAGGGTTGGTTTTGATGGATGTTAATTAGGGTTTTCATGGTTAATAATTCTGGGCAGATTTTTGAGTCATGTTCAACGGGGTATATCTTGATGATAAAAATTGGTTTTGACATAATTCTTAAGTCTCAAGTGAAGTTCAATGAATCTAGTTTCTGGAAAATCCGGACTCATGTCATTTGGAGGTCGGGAAGGTCAATTTTTAGATTTTATAAGATTAAGTGTCGAATCTGGGATTTTTATTCGAAAAATTCAGTTGTAGTATTTGATTTTTAATTCTCAAACCATAAAGAATTAGCCTTTGAAATTTACGTGGTTTAATCTTCATGATATTAGCTACGTCCACGATTTGTTTGAGATTTTTCTGAGTTGTCTAAGTTGGGTTTTTACGCGTCAACTTTTCAAAGGTTTTGCCAGGTCAACATTCGGGTCTGTTTTAGGTAACAAGGGTCAAAGGGATACTTAAACATGAAAATAAATTAAACCAATGATCATGGGTGTATTAGACATATGTAGGAACCTCTGTAATTTTTGGTGTAATTTTAGGAAGATGTTTTTATGGGTCTTTTAAGTATGGAAACTTACCTTAAAGAAGTAGTTAAAATCCAAAATTTTTAGAAAACTTAATTAAGTCAAGTAAACTTTATTTATTGTAAGAACAAATGTAAAACTACTTAAAAAGGGTATGTAATATATGGTAATCATGGTTCTTGTAGATTCGGTGAAGGTGTTGTGATCTCTTGCTTTTGTGTTCATTTCTCTCCGATTGCTTATTAGTTAAGGTACAAATATTCTTGATACATACCTCTCTTTACTATTGTTACGATTTATAGGTTCTTTAGTCCGTTCTGTTATTCGTACAGATATTCTTGATACATACATCTCTTTACTATTGTTACGATTTATGGGTTCTTTAGTCTGTTTTGTTATTCGTACAAATATTTCGTCCTTTTAGTAAGGACATCTCATGACATAATTCTCATTTGTTTAGCTACTTGATTCATTTGATATTCATTTGATCATCCATTTGATCTGTTATCCGCTCTCATGATTCATTTGATATTCATTGATATTCCGTTTGATTTAATATTCGCAAGTATGATTATGTTGATCCTCGTTTGAATGTGATGTAGAATCCATTATCTTGATTTGATTATTAGTATCTTGTTTACTTATATCTTTTGCTTTAATCTTGCCCGAGCTATTTGTATCTAGTCATGGAGGTACCATGACCATGTCATTGATGCACCAATGGCATGACACTATCTGTGGCGGTGTGATTGGTCCACGTCATTCCCTTTTGAATGATGGCCTTTGATTATTATTAGCTTACATATGTATGTATACTCGTCATTGTGCTTGTGTATATGGATATAACTTTGTTTTGCAGGGAGCGTATGGATGCATCCTAGGTACTTTGTTCTGTTCAGTTCAGGTGATGGTTGTGTGTGTGCAATACACCCCATATCACATTTGGTACATCAGAGAATGCATACCTGTGTACATTCGATTATGACTATCTGATTATTTATTTAGGGTCTAAGCATGTGGCATGCTTTAGACATTTGTTTGGGCTCGTGGGCATTTCCTTTTATTACTCTTATCCTATTCATTGTTCTATATATATCGTGTGGCATTTGTTTTGCAGATTCTTGTGATTCGTTTCGTTCAAACCTTCGTTTTATTTCCGTTATTATTATATCTGTTCACTGAGCGTTAGCTCAGCCGCGTTTTCTTTTCCTGCGGCAGGTACTAAGCGGGAAGCTGGGATATGAGTGTTGAGAGTAGGAACTTTTAGAGGACCCACCTTTAGAAGAACCCTTTTGGATTTATGTTTTAAGAACCTTTCGTTTGAAGATTTCTTCTATTTAGACTTTGTTGGAATTTAATACTTTTAGAAGTCATTTTGTTTCATGACTTAGTATTTTTATTTAATAAAGTCTTCCGCTTGCGTTTATATGTTCTGATTTGACACCATAACGTAACTCTTGGTCTCTTTATCGGAGCGAGATGTTACAGCGATTGAATAGTCAAAAGACTTAACGTCACTATCTCTTGATGAACTTATCGGGAATCTCAAAGTTCACGAAATGATCATTAAGAAAGATTCTGAAATAGTCAAAGCAAAAGTTGAAAGGAAATATCTTGCTTTAAAGGCTAAGAAAGAATCTAGTGATGAAGAGTGTTCGACTTCTGAAAGTGAAGACGAAGAGTACGCCATGGTGGTAAGAGACTTCAAGCAGTTCTTCAAAAGAAGAGGACGATTCGTGAGACAACCTCCGAACGACAAAAAGACATTCCAAAGAAGCCGTGATGATAAAAACGGTAAAAGTGTTAGAAAATGCTTTTGATGCGGCGACCCGAATCATCTTATTGGAGAATGTCCAAAACCACCAAAAGACAAGAACCAAAGAGCTTTTGTCGGAGGTTCTTGGAGTGATAGCGGTGAAGAAGATGACGAGAATGTCAAAAATGAAACGTGTCTCGTAGCTCAAGCATTAAGTGAGGTATGTTCCGAATCCTCTTACTTTAGTGATGAAAACTCGTCAATAGATGATTTAATATTAGATAGTGAATATGATAAACTGTGTAAAATGAGCTTAAAGATAATCACTAAAAACAAAAGATTAAAAGCCACTAGAAATAGTTTAGAATAAGAACTTAGTATTCTAAAAGAAAAAGTGTCTACACTCGAGAAAAACAAGCGAGTTGATCTCGAGTGTGTAAAATGTCACATGCTTAAAGTTGAAAATGAAAAGCTTAAAGAGGAAGCTCTTAAACTAACCAAGTTTGAAAAGAGCACACATTGCTTAAATGAAATGTTAAATAATCAAATACCCTCCGGTGAAAAGTTAGGTTTAGGGTTTAATTCATTTGAAGAATCATCTAATAGAACTAAGGAAATAAAATTTGTGAAAGCTCAGAAAAAGGCGTTCTCTGATGGAGGTCCCTGATGTGTTTCAAAAGCTTTAAATTTATAATGACTGAAAATACCAATTTTATTATAGGGAAACACACGGGTAAAAGTATAACCCACGTATGTAGTATAATATTTTTAGGTAAGACCAGGTCGTTCCACAGGGATTTGAGTAGTGTTCAAATAATCAGAAAGAAAATAGACTTTAACAATTTTTAATGTAACTTTTGTTTTACCAGTGATAATAAAGATGACTACTCGGATAGTTGAAAATAATTTATAAGTATTAGTAATGATATTGACCTCGAAGATGGGACCTTAATTTATAAAAATGATTTTCTCGTCAGAAAACATTTTCACAAACTAACTTAATTAACTCAAGACTTATATTTAGTTAACTAGACCAAATGTGTCACTCAAATAATCCAGTTACTAATATATCAAAGCTTATTTTGTTTATCAATTTACGAAAGTGGATTTCTCGGCACAAACGATAAAGACCATAGACAAATCTTTAAAATCACATAGATCATACCGGGTCTCTCGACCTATACCGATATGATTATATAATTTAAGTTGATAAGCAAAGATGGATAAGATAAGATATAATAAGATTGCAACATAAGCTTGAGATTAAAGAGATCACGATCATACCAAATGCTTATTCATTATCATAACATCACCGAATAGTCACGAGAGATTCAGCCTCTCATGGCTAAGGAGTTCATAACATAACTTGCTTCAATAACAAACTTCATTATATTGCTTATACTAATATGATATTCTTCCTCGTTCTTGGTTCTTCGATCTTGAATATCCAAGAGATAGGGTGTTTATTCTTGGAGAAAAGGTTTGTGTGGGAGATGTGTTAATACAAATAATGTCTAAAAACGTTATTTATATTTTTTGACCTCTTAATGTTTTGATAATAACAAAATGTAAAAGCGTTTACGATAAAAATAAACGTTTATAAATTACTAATCATAAAATTCTATTTCTAAGATTAATCACTTAAGGTATGAATAAACAAATCATTAAACATGATTAGTGATCAAGAAAATATTTTTTCTACAAAAGTGTTTTTATAAAAATATAAAAACAAAATATTTATTCATAAAAGAAATGTTTTATTAAAACATTAAATTTGAAATCAGATTTTTCCCCCCAAAATGAAAGGTTCCAAAATAGATAACACCTTCCCCCATAAAAAGACAAAAAGAGAAGCGTACTCTACGACGGCCCCCTTATAGGCCTGGCGGCCCCCTTATATATCAGGGACCGCCGCCAGCATTACGGCTCTTTTTTGTCTTCTATAAATATTGGGCCACCCTATTTGAAAAACAAAACCTCTTGCCACGAATTTTCTCAGATCTACTTTTCTCTCTTCTTTCTTTCTTTCTAAAACACATATCTTGATCACTAACATACCTTGATCTTGTTTCAAGTGATTAATTCTTTCTTCCTCCCTTCTTCTTCTAATCAAGTGCAAGAGAAGAACAATCATATTCTTCTACATACGAATTGTTATCAAGTGATCTCTCTCTTTCTCCTCAAGATCACAAATCTTCATTATATTTACTTTGTGTTGTTGTGTAAATTGGATTGTGTGCAGATCCAATAGTATAAATTGTGTATTGGTGTGATTTGGATTGTGTGCCAATCCAAGGGTATATATCTTGTGAGTGTATAAAAACTTAGTGAAGTCTTCCCAAAGTTAAATCAATGAGTCTAATTTCTGGAGAAAGTTGAGTTTATATTTTTTGAAGGTCGGGAAGGTTAGTTTTTAGCTTTTATAAGATTAAGTGTCAAAATTGCAAATTATGTCCGAAAATTCAGTAGTAGTATTTGATTTTAAATTCACAAACCATAAGGAGTTAGACTCTAATTTTTCTAGCTGTGGAAATCTACAATGTGCGGAGGGAGAGAGCGGTGGAGCGCGAGGTATCCATGATTCTTGTGAGTATTGAGAGATTTTTCTGAGTTTGTCTAAGTAAGGGTAAAAAAAAAAAAGTTTACGGCGCAATTTTTGCGAAGGTTTCTGTCAGGTCACTTTCGGGGTCAGTTTTGGTAACAAGGGTTTTAAAGGTATTTAAACATGGAAATAAAATCCGCCAAAATTCGTAGACATACTAGACACATGTGGGAACCTCTGGTTAAATATTAGGTATACTTTTTAGGAGCTCGTTTAAATGGTCTTTAACATCAGGAAACTTGCTTAAAAATATTGACAGATTCTGGAAAATTGAAAACCCAATTAGTTTACCTTAAGTGTTTTTTAACGGCAATATTAATAATAAAACTTATGAAAATAAGATAGATAATAATATGTATCATGGATTTATGTAGATTCGGTGAAAAGGTTTTGATCTTTAGTCTTAGTGTTCGTTCTCTTTGTTGCTTGTTTGTTAAGGTACAAATATTTCGTCCTTTTAGTAAGGACACCTTATGATTTAAATCTCTATTATATTAGCTACTTTGATTCATTTTGATATTCCGTTTGATTTTGCATACCCGTATCATGGACTCTTTTATCTTCACTGATATTTCCGTTTGATTGATATTCGCAAATTATGAATTCTGTTGATCCTTGTTTGAATATGATTTTATATCCGTATATTTTAGAGGACTCTTTGATCATTAGTACCTTGTTCACTTATATCTTCTGCTAAATCTTTGCCCGAGCTATGTTAAACTAGTCATAGGAGGAACCAAGACCGTGTCATTGATAGCAACAAGGGCATGACACTATCTTGTTGGAGCGGTGTGAATTTGGTCCAACGGCGTTCTCCCTTTTAAATGATGGCCTTTGATTATTATTAGCTTACATTTATGTACACTCGTCATTGTACTTGTGTATATGGACATGACTTTGTTTTGTAGGGAGCATATGGATGCATCCTAGGTACTTTATTCCGTTCAGTTCAGGTAAATGGCTGTGTCTGTGATATATACCCCCATATCACATTTGGTACATCAAGGAATGCATACCTGTGCACATTTGATTATGTGACTATTTGATTATATCTGTTTAGGGTCTATTCATGTATCATGTTTATACATTTATCTGAGCTCGTGGGCATTCCTTTGATGTTCTTGATTCTTATTCATTCGATTCGTATTTTGTATGATATTTGTTTAGCAGGTTCTCGTGATTCGTTTCATTCATTGTTTTGTCTTTTTCCCTCATTATTATTATATATGTTCACTAAGCGTTAGCTCAGCCGCGTTTTCTTTTCCTGCGGCAGGTAATGAGCGGGAAGCTGGAATTTGAGGGTTGAGAGTAGGAAGCTCTTAAAGGACTGACCCTTGATAGATTCCCTTGTTTGGATTTATGTTTAAGACTTATTTCGTTGGAAGATCTCTTTTCATTTAGTCTTTCGTGAATTTAATACTTTTAGAAGTCCCTGTTTGTTCATGACTTAGTATTTTTTTTATTTAATAAAGTCTCCGCTTGTGTTTAAATTGTTCTGATATGT
The DNA here is from genome assembly GCA_026074375.1 of Tanacetum coccineum. NCBI lineage: Eukaryota > Viridiplantae > Streptophyta > Magnoliopsida > Asterales > Asteraceae > Tanacetum > Tanacetum coccineum. The sequence goes on along the minus strand of BQNB010013054.1, from coordinate 6,835 downwards.
GACACCATAATGAATGTGACTCTTTGGTCTGCTAAATCAGAGCGGAGATAGTACAGTGTTTACTAAATTCATTGTTCGGGTTTGAAGCTAGAAATCAGTTGTTCGGTTTACACTGAAACTTAGTTGTTCGGTTGACACTGAAACTGGTTGTTCTGTTATAACTAACACGAAACTCAAAATTTTTAAAACACAAAAGACAACTTTTTAATGGTTGTTTTGCAAAAATTCTTGTACAACTAGTGTTATTAAGCCTATAGGAACAATAAAAATGTAAACATTAAGGTTTTAAGCCAAAAAATTTAAAATCAAGATTTGTACTTTCTAAAGCTTTCCGAACACAAAAAATAAACAAAAATGATGTTTTTCTTGATTCTAAGCTTGTACACCTATATCCAAGGATACTAGATCAAATTTACCTATGTAAATGATCCTTTAATGTACACAATAGCTTTGAACACAAAGAAAAAAACTAAGAAGTACTAATGACGATTTTGAAGAAAAAAACACACGAACCAAAAGAAAACCACAAACCTAAAACACACAACTCCATGGCTCTTTATACCAAATTTAAGACTAAAGTAATAACATAACTTATGAGATAGGGAAAGAAGGAGGGTTGTTTTTGTGAGAAGAGTGGTTTGGATGAACACTCAGAGAGAAGAAAGATTAACATATACGAGAAATTGCATTAATAGTGTGAACAATAAAACAACAACCACCGCTCTCCAAGGCATGGAGAGGTGTATAAATACCCTTTTGGCCGGCCCATGGATAGGCTTTACATGGGATTTCCATGGGCTTTTCCTAACTTTGGCCCAATTAGATTAATATCATTACATTTGACTAACTACGGGCTTTGACTAACTATTATTGGAAGTGACCGATACTTTTTGTGTTTCAAACATAGGTTAACACATATTAAATAAGGAAAGCGTACCTTTTGCGATTATTCTTGAATATTAAAATGAGCATCTAAAACAAACGCCTTTACGGTTGCTCACACAAACACGTCAATCAAGTATGTAAGAATTTGCTAGTCTTACCCTCACGATCAAACACCCTCGTGTTATTCAAAACCAAACGCACGCCTTGCGTTCTTTTTTGAATTCGAACCAAACAAACAAACCCTTATCTATCAACATAGCCGCTTTGATTTAAGCCGTTATTCTACTACGTTTCAAACTCTTAATCTTATGATCCATAATTTCTACAGGTTCCTCAACAAAACGTAAAGTCTTGTCGATTTTGAATTCATTCAACGGCACATGCAAATTAGCATTCCCCAAACACTTCTTCAAATTTTAGACATGAAAGGTGTCATGTACGCTATTTAACTCCTCAGGTAACCTCAACCTATACGCCACAAGGCCAATCCTTTCAAGGATCTCAAACGGTCCTACATATCTTGGTGCTAACTTACCCTTCTTTCCAAAACGCACTACGCCCTTCCAAGGCGACACCTTTAACAATACACGATCTCCCACCTCAGACTCTAACGGCTTAAATCAATACCACCTTATCTATTGTCTCTAGTACTAACTCAGGTCCAATCAAGCTACTTTCTCTAATCTCTGCCCATAGAACAGGCGACCTACATTTCCTACCATACAAAGCTTCAAACGGAGCACACCGAATGCTTAATTGATAACTACCACCAAAAATCGATAACACATGCCCTCATTAATATCCTTCAAAGTCTGAATCATACGTTCCCTTTGTCCATCCGCTTGAGGATGCTAAGCAGTACTCAAATCAAATCGCGTCTCTAACACTTTCTACAGCGTCTACCAAAACCACGAGGTAAATCATCCATCTCAATCTGAGTTGATCGTCACCAGAATTCCATTCCTTGCTATTATCTCATCAATATAAATCCAATGCCTAACTTCACATCCTTGCAATCTTCTTGTATAGCTATAAATAAGCTAACTTGGTCAGTCTATACGCCCATCACACAAGTTCACAATCATACTCACCACTTGACCTTGGAAATTTTAGTGATAAAATTCCATGTGATTCTATCCTCATTTTCCACTCAAGTACCCAGGCCTGTTACAGCAAGCCAAAAGTCTTTGACATTGCAGCCTTCACCCCTTAAACAAATCCGACAATTGCTAACATAGGTAGCTATATCCTTTTCTACACGTGGCTACCAATACATGTCTCCAAGGTTATAGTACGTCTTATCCGCTCCCGGATGTACCAAGTACCTGATGCATAGGCCGCAACCATACACTCCTACCAATTGAACCAAATTCGATCCATAAGTACAAACTAACTTGAATGCGTCCGACTCCTTTTCTTTCCATCTGTTGCTCTAAACCATGTAGCCTTCTGCGAGTAAGTTCTCTTGCTTGAACCTCCTCATTTGGGCTGCCAAGTATCATTTCCTCATACTTCGTCTTGATTACACTCTAACCTTTTGACTCCAAAACGCATCACTCTCCACGACATCGCTTTATCGGGACACATCACACAAATCATTCTTCAAATCTGAAAAGCCTCTTCTTTCTAACGCTACACTTCATACTTACTGATTCCTCTCAATTAGGAAGTAAGGGGTTCACAATCTAAAAAAAAATTTCGACGAACACGTATAACCCTGTCCAATCCTAAAAAAATCACATCCACACCGTCACTGCCTCACTCTTACATCGGTCCACTCGTGAATACATTATGGTTGTCCACGTGACCAAGAACTGCACTTCTTCCAACCAAAAACTACACATTTAGAAAAACCTTAGCGATACAACTTCTCCTTCCTGCAGTGACTCCAACAATAACTTCAAAATAACTATCATGTTCCTCATGCACTTCGACTTTGAGTAGGCCAGAATGTCATCAATGAATACGATGACAAACCTACCTAAGTATGGTTTGCAACCTGCTTCATTAAGTCCATGAAAACCGCTGGTGCATTGGTTAACAGTTATGCCTTTTGGGTTAACCAATGTCGCATTGGTTAACAGCATCGGTGCTCCCTACGGAAAACGACTAGGTCATATGAAACCCCTGTCTTCCAACTCTTGAAGTTGTTCATACAATTCTTGCATTTCCGATGGTGCTGATTCTAGAACGCTATGGAACTTTCGCGACTGCGTCTCACTCCATGAACCAAATCTATGCGGAACTCAACTTGTCGCTGCAGTGGTAGCCCCAACAAGTCTTTCGGAAACACATCAATAAAATCTCGCACCATGGTTATGATACTTATCCAAGGTTCATCTATCTTTGCGTTTATATTAGCTAGTGGCGGCTCCCACTGAACTTCCCCATGAACTCAAAGTATCTATCACCTTTCACTGGTATTCTAACCACCTTCCCTCATAACATACTAATCACAAACTTACTTTGGACACCCAGTCTAATCCACAATCACATCAAAGCTTCCATGACTCCAACGGATCAACGAACTCCAAGGTTAACGAACAATAGAATATGATAACAAACGATTTATCGAGTCAAAGCTAAGAGTGCCATATAGGAGGTCCACATACGAAATAGACTAGAATCAAAATTTGTTGGGAAAACATAAAAATCCTTATGAAAGAAAGGATACATATATGCACAGAGTGAAAATGCAACGAAAGAAAACCAACAAGCGTACCACGACAAATGAACACATAGAAAAAAAATCAACACTAAAGATGGAAATTCTTATACCAATTATCGACTTTACTGAAACGACCAAATTAAATAATGTTTTTATAAAAAATAAATTTAAAATAAAGAAGTTCCTTTAAGTATAAAAATCATTTTAACGAATAAATAAAACTGTTTTAAATGTAATCTTTATAAATTTCATTCTGGTTGTCATAAAAAAAATCTAGGAACGGATATCTAATGGTGTAGTCGAACCTTCAACCACTATGAATCACTTTAAACCTTGCTTTTTATTAATGAAAATAAAAATCTATTTACAAAGAGATCACTTTTTACAACAATATTTCTACAAACACCAACACAATACTTCCAAAGGGTTTTTATAATTAGACATCAATTATAAAATATATCAATTATAAAATATGTTACTCAACAAAGGACAACGTCCAAACATATCCAAAATGTGGATCGAAACACCGTACAGAGTTTCTAACACAAATTCATTGTTTTGGAAAACGAAAGAAAATACCAGAAACCATATACTAAAAATAGAATCAAACGAACTCGTACAAGAAAACTCATGCAAGACGTTACGTACCCAAAAGAAAACGTACGGTCTTATCCAAAATAACGATCGACAACGCAAACCTAAAAGCATCGATACTAACACGTCGCCAATGGGTTACGAAAACCAAAGGATATACAATCAAAGGAGTAATGATACACACTAATATGTTAGGATCAATTAGTGCTTAAAAGAAACGTTTGATACTCATACAAGAAATCAATGCAACGAAAAAACTAACGAAACACGCCTATATCCGAAAGAGCATATCCGAACAACCAATTAAACAACAAGACGTAGAAATGGAACAAATCAAGGTATCCTTACTAACAAAGTAACGATGAGGATGCTAAGCTTAGACTTAGGAAATCCGAACAAACAACCGAGCAAACGAGCCAACCTCAAATAATTAGCAATACTAGGTATCTGCAAATACTAGATAGAAGGGCAAACTAAATCTATCAATACAACTCAACTCAACATATTCCTCCAATTAGGGTAAGAGGAAAAAATTAAACCATACCACCATCTTCTTATCAGAATAGCACAAACCAAGAAGGAAAATATATTACACTACCACCTTACAACCAAACACAAATAAATGCAATCATGGTCACAAGTTTACGTGTGTGATGCCTTTAAATTAATGCTTGGGCCACCCAATTTAAAAAAAAAATTATTAAAAAAATTAAAGTGGCCATCATTTCACACGTGTACTTACTTCCAAGATTACCCATTTCAATCATAATTCACATATGAGCACATATACCACATTGCACATCTTAAACCACTACAAATTAACACATAAAGGATGCTCCATCAATTAACTACTTACTTATATCAAAATAAAATCGAAACTACATAAAGAAACGAAAATTTTGCAACAACTCCTAAATACGAAATATCCGAAAGAAATAATCAATAACAACATGACGAGGTAAAGGACGGGATAAACTTATGCTAAGCGGGTTTGACTTTGCCTCCACAAGAATCACCCGACTCTACGGGTCCAGCCCTACTACGCGCATCCGACAAACGATCAACTATCCTATCTCCTTCGGTTCCACAAGAGGCTCCTCTTATGGAACCTTATAACGCTTAAGTCCAGTTGGGAAAACGATTCCCCAACGAGACTTCTTACGGGTGAGGGAAAAACATAGCTAAAATACTAAGAAAGTAATACATATCATATCAGATAATGGTAGGCAAAATAACTAAAATGACAACTTAGCAAAATACAAGATATATAAGCTATGCAAAAATAGAGGGGAAGCATAGCAGTTATAGAATCAAACACATAAGCCCTAAATTCATCTACATGAAGGACCCCTAGGTTATAGTCTAGGCTCAACCACCTAGTTCTCTATAACCAAAGGCTCTGATACCAATCTGTCACACCTCGCCTTGGCGGAAACACGAGGCGTAACATCATGGATATCATCACAACACAATGGTGTCAACAATATAGAGAACTAAATGAAATAGATAAAGAAATGAGACACAATGTGTCATGACAATATCTAACATAAGATAAAGGAGTCTTGCATTACGATAGCAAAGTCATACCACAAGGAAACATAATCCAAAAGTCTAAACATCTAATGAACAATCAAATAGCAAACAATTTAAAAGACATAAATAAAATCTCTAGGAGAATGACTCCGCATGCAAGCCTACGGTCTCACTAGCCACTCTTCCTAACATCAACATCCTCAACATGATTATCGGAAAATGATGCTTAAAACGTCAACATAAAGTTGGTGAGAGTCATAGGTTTAAGACACGATAATCAAATCCAACTGTAAATTACTGTGATAATAAAGAAAACATTGCAGGACAATAAATGAACTATCAAACAGGCTAACATGCAAATCCAATCAACCACACAAATACCCAGCAAACGACCACGAGACGTCTCATATCTTCATTTGACTTTGTTGAAATTTAATATTGTTGGAAGTCATTTTATTTTATGACTTGGTATTTTGATTAATAAAGTCTTGCGCTTGCGTTTATATGTTCTGATATGACCCCATAACGTAACTCTTGGTCTCTTTATCGGAGCCGAATGTTACACATTTACCACGTAACATACAATAGCCAAGTAAAGTCCATACACTTTCAAAATAAAGACACATAATCACAGTAATTAGAACATTTCATATCCATTTGCATCATTTCCATCCCAATTTAAAAGCGATGTGAAAAGAGGGACTATGAAACTAACCTGAATACTCAAACGCGGCTTTCAAATCTCAACACATAACTATACAAATAAATAAACACGGTTACACGCGACCAAACTAAAAGCTCTAGTTCATGTAACACACATATTATGGATGTATAAGGGTTTAGCTAACCATCATGGGTCACCCCGACACGATGCTCAACCTTAACCATCTCATTAACACTTTACACTAGCTACTTATAATTAAATCAGAATTGCAGAATTTTAGTGTCTCTTTACATGCTCAAAACCCTTACTTAATGACCTTCATAATTTATACCAAAAATCACCCATGTTCATTTATGATTATATTAACTACTTTGTGATTTCCAAGTATTACTTACATGTGTAACTACCGTGTAACTACCTCAAATAAAATCAAACTTCAAAATAGTCCTAATTCGGATCTGATTGCACACCAAAATATATCACTCTAACTA